>JABUQX010040153.1:105000-122500 GCA_015478945.1 Trachelipus rathkii
TTAAAATTGATTGTTGCTTGCCTATGTTCTGATATTTATAAACAAAAATATATATATATATATATATATATATATATATATATATATATATATATATATATATATATATATATACTATGCTTACTATATATACTATATATATATATATATATATAATTTTGTTGTCAACTAAATACAGAAATCATTAAACCTTATCTTAAAATCCTCAAAATATCCCTTATCAATTTTAATAACAGTATTTTTCAAGAATTTATAGTCCCATGGCATATTGGTTAAGGCCTTTGCCTGCCAACCCGATAAGGGTGGATCGAATCTATGCTTGCTAAACTTTAAATTCTTTTAATTTTTGAATATATATATATATATATATATATATATATATATATATATATATATATATATATATATATATATATATATATATATACTTTGTTCGCGAAATATATATATATATATATATATATATATATATATATATATATATATAATAAATTGAATGGTGTTTAAACCGTTCAAAAGGAATGTGTCCCCTCTAATACAATATAAAACATACCGAGCTCGCAAGCAATAACGAAACCACCGAAAAATGGTCTTCCTAACGCGGCGGATGTAGCTGTCTCCCCGAACTTGGAAACGCATCGAGGACCTCAGAAACGGGTTTCCCGACCTTGGAAACTCCTAATTTGACGCCTCAAGCGTCAAAAACTGAATGTTGCAAAAGTTGCTTTTAAAAACATCCGCTTGGAGCATTTCCTGCTTCCGATGTAGGTTTACTAACACTACTAATATTTAAAAATAGATATTTCAGCTTTTAATAAAACTAAAATCTTATTCAACAATAAAGTTCATGAGTAGATCTAAATCTGTTATTCTGAGCATTTTTGGTGTTGGATGTCAGGTAAAAATTTTTAAAGCTCATGAGTTGATCTAAATCTGTTATTCTGAGCATTTTTGGTGTTGGATGTCATGTAAAAACTTTGACCTCAACTTTATTCTTGACCTTTGTAGATCATTTGACCTATATATCGATTTTTTTAAAAAATTTTATCTGAATATTGACATGACTTCTCCCAAGGCATATGAGAAATTTGGTTCTCTAGAATTGATGTGAATTTTAGTTATGACAGTTTTCAGAATAAGGTTTTTCATCATTTGAGAAAATTATAAATTTTTAGTGACAAATTTACTGAAATTTTGATTGTATTGTTTCTTATGTTCATTTATATAATAAATGCATAATCCTTTATATAAATACCAATTTCCATTAAGGAAGGATTCTGAAATAAAACTTGAATAAAGGCAAACTTTAGAACTACTAATAAATATGAACATTATTAACACCTATCAAAAATAATCTTCTTAAAGGTTTGCAAACTAGTATAGCTAAAAACCACATAAACTCGCAATCCTTCATCAGCGTACCTCCAATTAGCTAAAATGTATGTCTAATGAAGACAAAATAATTGCTCAGTCGATCAAAAGTGCTCTACTAACCTAATGAAAGCAAGACATTTTTTAACAATATCTTAAACTTTATCTTTAAGAAACATCAATTACGATTCTATTAATTTAGTTATTTATTTACCATAACAGTATTTCCATTCAATATGCTTCAATTAAAACTTGAGTTTGTTCTCAAAATAATTTGCATTGATGCGAAAATTCGAGCCATTTTACGTTTGAGTGAAATTGTCAGGGTAAATTTAGAAACCTATTTGATCTGATTCTTTAATTTCTTTAACATTGAGACAGTGCGCTAAAGAAAAATAAAAATAAATAAATAAATAAATAAATAAATAAAATAAAAGCGGGAAAACCAATTTAAAGATAAAATTAAGTAAGTTAATCAGAAGCTCTTTCCTAAAAGATATTATATATATATATATATATATATATATATATATAACTATATATATATATATATATATATATATATATATATATATATATATATATATATATATATATATATATATATATATATATATATATATATATATATATATATATATATATATATATATATATATTATATATATATATATATATATATATATATATATATATATAAATATATTTAAACAGAAATCTTTTTAATATAAATATATATATATATATATACTATATATATATATATATATATATATATATAATCTTTCCTTCTATTCCTTGCCTTTTTCTCGGTAAAGTAATTTCATGAATGCGCGCGCACGTTCAAATGTTATCATTCTGTTTTCGGGTTGTTTTAAATGAAGGCAGAGACGCAAATCGGCGTGAACAAATGGCTTTTCAAGGCCGTGATCCATGTCGGTCGTCGGTCGGTTTACTGCTTCTGCAATATCACAAAAGCGCGCGCGCGTGTATGCAAACGTTATATACAGATATTTATCATTTTAGATTACTCCACTAAATCTTTCTTTAATTATATATATATATATATATATATATATATATATATATATATATATATATATATATATATATACTTATATATATATATATAAAATAAATATATATATATATATATATATATATATATATATATATATATATATATATATATATATATATATATATATATATATATATATATATATATATATATATATATATAAATATATTTTATTTATTTATTTATTATACAAAACACCATATCCCACATAGCTGCAGGGTGGTGTTGGTGGCTTATAAGTTTTCAAACTTATCACCACCATTCACGAAAAGAAATGTATAATAGAAGGGGGTTTTCAGCTTGCTATCAGACGAAGAGAATTATGAATTTTCTTCCTATGACTCGACCGACGACTTCGCGAAACGCAGCTCCACTTTTCATAGTATTTAAAGTTTCAAATTTTTTCTTTTTTTTTTAATTTTGCATTCCATTCAAAATAATTAATTAAAAGAAATGTTGTCGAAAAAATTGTTGCTCCTCCATCTTGTTTTATGTGAAAATAATTTAATAATAAATAATTAAAATTTTGAAATCTTGAATAGTCAATATAAATTTTTTCTTTTCTAGACTTGAAATTTCAAACTCTGAAGTACACTCTTCTTTAAAAACAATTCCCAAAGTACTTATTTAGCAATTTCCTTAACAAATTTACAGTCCTCTCTCCAATATATAATTCTTTCAGATTTTGAACATTCTTCGGCAGTTTTCCTGCTGCTGCTTCTCTTTTTTGCCTCCCTTCTGGTTTCCACCGCGTCCACACTCGATGACGGTCGAATCATATATATATATATATATATATATATATATATATATATATATATATATATATATATATATATATATATATATATATATATATATATATATTTATCCGGGTTGAAAACATACAAAAGTTGTAGTGCAGATTTGAAACAACTTTATTTTGGTGCTCACTTCAGATACAAACTGAAATGTGTTAAAAGTAAGTGTGGTATAGTGCGGAGCACGAGTAAAATTAACGGTGCGATGCATAGCGGTGCGGTGCAGGGGCGGTACCGACAGCTTACAAAAATAAATTTCTAAAAATAAAAAAAATGATGAAGGAAAAATTGATTTGAATATATATATATATATATATATATATATATATATATATATATATATATATATATATATATATTATATATATATATATATATATATATATATATATATATATATACCCCTTTATGTAGGTGTTTTGGCTACAGATTCATCAGGGAGAATAAGAGTGGAAAGGAAGATTTACAAGATTCATCAGGGAGAATAAGAGTGGAAAGGAAGATTTACAAAAGTTATTTTTTGGAGCAAGAAAATTAACGATGTAGGATCACTTACGTTTGGTACAAACACGCTTAGCACGTCTGATATTCCTATTCTGAGGTTTATCAAAATTAACGAGTGATAGGTAAACAAATAGTTTTCCATTTACGATGTTCATTGTCCCATCATTAATGGTACAATAACAAATGTAACCGAACCATAAATTTAGAGGAGAGAAAGTGCTCAATATAGTCTCTCTCATCATTTTTATTCCTTGACTGCCACTAGCTGAGGATATTGATACTCTCTTCAGAGTTATTACGAGAGGATGACAAACAAGTGTTTGCTGATTATCATAATGATGTCTTTAAATGATTGAAGTACAATGATACAATTGGTTAGAATAGAATTGTCATGGGATGGGAAGACATTTATTTTATCATCAGAGTGGCCGTACTGGCAGAGAGATTCATTAAGTTCTTGCAACCTTAACATAAATTCTGAGTAACGTCATGTATTACTGAAAGTTAGCGAGCTTTAATTCTGGCCTGTATTTTATTTAGTTCTTACTGAGCCATGGTCGAATGATTAAAGTGTGCCGCAATTGACCTATATTTTGAGAGAACTTTGCTGACTCTTGTTTGAGATGTCACAACATTTCTAATGTTGATGACTGACGGAGTTTGTGTTGTTCACTCAAGAAAGAAATATAATTTTCTTTATATTGGAACCAGCATCTCTCATGACACAGTGAACATCATCTGGGGATAGGTTCCATTTCGACAACATTCCATTATACGTCACTGATATGTTCACCTGTATGACGTTCAGTGAGAGGTTCTGAGCACGACACAAAATTTGGCTTCTGAAATAATTGTCTCCGGCATGACTACTCAGAGAAAACAAAGAAACTGCTGATTGAGTATCTGACCATTCGTTGGTGGAGAAAGCTAACTTGAATGATTATTTGATAGAGGTTATTAATTCTGACACTTTAGTTTTAATTCTATCATACTTTTTTTCAAATATCTCTGTAGTATTTAATTTGAGTAGTGTGTTGAAAGAGACCGATACTTTCGCAAGCCGTACAAAACCAAGAATTTCAACGTGGCGAAGCAGATCATCCATTACTATAATTTCTGTAAATTTACTATATCCATCCTTTATGATTTTTCGTTTCATTGTCCCATATATTTGTATTTTATATTAGTTTCAAGAATAATCTGATTCGTGCTAAAAGCTGGAATTGGGGATTCTTTACTATTTTACTCATTTTCCTTGTGTTTGCTGCTTAGATAGTTCTTAACCCAGATGTCATTCTTCCTTTCCGAGAATAATTATGATTGCAAAGTGTACGGTTTGCGTTGTCATGGGAAACAATATCGAATTAATCCGAAACCACACTGGATAAGGATACCATTGAAAAATTGCTTCAACAGTTGATTTCGAGCGAATATACTAACAAGTACGAGCCTATCAATATTAATATTGCTAGATTTCGATTGTGACTTAAATTACTGTCACTACCTTGAGATGGCACTAGTCAGTTTCTCACAAAAGTTGTTAAATTTTCTAACAAGTTCCATCAGAACATTTTCTAATCGCATTCCGAGTTTCCGAGTGCGAATGCAAATAATTTATTTTCAATATTTGTGAATGCGAAAGTCAATGCGAATATTTAAAAAACTTTATTTTTTATATATATATATATATATATAAATATATATATATATATATATATATATATATATATATATATATATATATATATATATATATATATATATATATATATATATATATATATAATTTATTTATATTGTTTATTTCTTTACACACTCACCCTCCAGGCAACATCTTACTGACCACCATTTATCCACATATCATATTCACATACTTAACGTCCTCACCCCTCTTCTAGATAACATCTTACAGAACATCCCTACTACTTATATCCCTATGTGCGGGGGAGAAAGGAGGATTGCCCACATCGTATGTCCTGCGTGTCGTAGAAGGCGACTAAGGGAAGGTGGTAGTTGGGTTGGCTGCCCACTACCACTTACCTCTTGCTAGGAATGCTAATGCATGCCTCGGAGAAGGTCGTGATCGCCGTAAACGGCCTTCTATCTTTTGGCGAAAATGTATGAATCGTATGGGTACATGGAATGTCAGAGGAATAAATGTTGAGGAGAAGAGGAGAGAGAGGTGATGGATGTAGTTAGAAAGGGCAAATTTGATTTGCTCGCTGTGACTCAAACAAAGATGAAAGGAAACGGTGAAAATGAATGGTGTGGTGTGAAATATGTGTGTGCTGGTGTGGAAAAGAATGAGAGGGGGAGAGAAGGGGCTGCAATTTTGATGAGTGACTTGTGGTGGACTTTGTGTGTGTGAGTACTCTAATTCTAATTGTTAAATTCAAGTTTGAAATGTCAGGTATGTTTGGATTTGTGACGTATGATCCATCAGGAAATGTTAAAGAGAGTACGATTTTCTGGGATAATCTGAATGAGTGTTTTGGATTGGGTGAGTAGGAGCTTCAGATTGATTGTGCTGGGGGACCTAAATGGTTTGATAGATGATCAGAAAAGAGATGGTATAACAGGTGGTTTTGGGGTGTCAGGAGAAAATGAGAATGGTAGGAAGGTGATTGTTCTGTGTGAGGAGAGAGGTATGTGTGTAAGTAATACTTTCTTTAAACACAAGAGTATCCATAAGTATACTAGAGTTGGTGTAGGTGTAGAGATGGTATCAAAGTGAAAAGTATGATTGATTTGTATTTAGTGAAGAAGATGTTAGAAATTATGTGTTGGATAAATCAGTGAGGATTCTAGGAATGGGATTATCGGATCATTATGTTGTTCTATGTAAATTAAGTTAGTGGGGCTTGGATGGAGGGGAAGGTGATACGGAAGGAAGTTGAGGTAGAATTAGAGTGAGAGGTTAAGTGAACAAAGGTATGGGGATAAGTGTATCTAGAGCACTCATAAGTAAATCAGTTAAATATTAGAACAAATTAAAACTGAACAAATCTGGAAAAGAACCAAATGAAGGAAGCAGTTGTTGGTTATCAGTGCAAAGGAAGTATGTGGATGTGCTAAAAAGTAGGAACTAAGAATGTTAACAGTGAGTGATGGAATGAAGAGGGATGCAAGCAGTTAAAAGTAAAAAAAGAAGCGTGATAGTTGAATGTACTAAAAGCCAAAAAATGAAGTTTCAAAAAGAAAGATGTTTTGGAATTATAGGAGGAAAAAAAGAAATATTAAAATGTGTATACGTAGGAGGAAAGAAGAGGTAAATGGACAGTTTGGAACTGGAGGATGAATGGGGGACTTACAAGGGAATAGAAGCTCTTCAGGAAAAGCGAAAGGTTAAGAATGAGAATAAGGGGAACCTGCTTAGAATAATAAATAGGGAATAGGGATGGTGCTTTGTAATTGATGAAAGGAATATGAGGGGAGTGTAGAAAAAACACTTCGAAAATCTGTATAATATTGGCAGTAATGAAAATTTGATAGTAGATGTGTGTGGGTTTGATGGTACAGAGGAATAGGCGTTTTGGGGATGAGGTCATTTCAAGGAGGAGGTAATGGGTAGAATGAGAAAGTTGAAGAATGTGGTAAAGCTGCAGGAGGCATAGATAAATTACAGGGAAATAATCAAGAAGGAAGTGAGATGGTGAATGATTGGATTTGGAGTTGTGTAACAAAGCGTTTATGGAGGGTATAGTTTCGAGGGATTGGAGGAGAGGAAATAACTGGACTTTTTTATAAAGGTGGGTAAGGAGATAAGGGGAACTGTAGGAATTATAGGGGAATTAGTTTATTGAGTGTTTTAGGGAAGATATATGCTGGTATTTTAGTCGAAAGAGTGAGTCGAGTGACTGAAGGACTGATTGGTGAAGAACAAGGTGCGTTTAGGAGTGGTAGAGGATGTGTGGATCAAATTTTTACATTGAAACAAATGACAGAAAATGAGGAGAAGAAGAATAAATTGTAGTTAGGTTTTATGGATTTGCAACAGGCGTATAGACAGGATTAATAGGTAAGCTCTATGGTAGGTGTTAGTAATATATATGGAAGAGTGTTGGTGGTAGGCTTCTGAATGGAATCAAAAGTATGTATGACGATAGTGAAGCGTGTGTAGAATAAATGGTGTCAAAAGTGATTGGTTTAATATTAATAGCTGAGTGAGGCAGGGATGTGTTATGTCTCCTTGGTTATTCAATTTGTATATGAATGGGGTTATGAAAGAATTTGAGATGGGGGTGGCAGGAAAGGGTGTTAGAATGATGGAGAATGTAGGTGAGTGGAGGGTGCCTTACCTATTATATGCAGATGATTTGGTTTTGTGTGGTGAATCTGAAGAGAGTTTGAGAGGATTGGTAGAGAGATTTGGCAGGGTGTGTAAAAGGGGGGGTTTGAAAGTAAACGTAGATAAGAGTAAGGTTATGGTTGTGAGTAAGGACAGTCCTCAGTGTGAAGTTATGTTAGATGGTGAGCAGCTGGAACAAGTGTCTGAGTTTAAATATTTAGGATATATGTTGGATGAAAAGGAACGGATGATGCAGAGTGTAGTAGAAAAGTTGTGAATGGCAGAAGGTGGCTGGTGCAATTAAATCGTTGGTGGATTGGTGGATGTAAAGGGACTAGGAAGTCTTGAGTGCGCTAGGGTCTTATGTGAGGGTTTGTTACTAGTGTTAATGTATAGTAGTGAGACTATGGTCTGGAATGAGAGGTATAGATCTAAAGTTCAATGTGTTCGGATGGACAATCTTAGGGTCGTGTTAGGTGGGAAAAATTGATAAATGAGGAATGAACGATAGAGAGTTATGTGGTGTAAGAAAAGGGTAAATGAGAGGAGTGTTAATGAAAGTTACGTTGAGATGGTTTGGTCATATGGAAAGGTTGAATGATAGTCGGTTGGTTAAGCGGATGTATATTGGTGAGTGTGTTGGGAATCGACCTGCTGGGAGACCGAAGAAAAAGTGGATTGAGTCAGTAAAAGAATGGAATGTTTGAAGGAGAGAAATGTGAGTTTGGCAGAGGCGAGAAGAAGGTGCATAATAGGAGTGAATGGCGGGGTTTTGTGGGGTTATGGTTGTGGCCTACCTGGACCAAGGGATGAAGCCCACACTGACGTATCCATAGTGAGGGTCCGTCTCGGTTACGTGAAACTCAAGGGTTGGATTTTCTGACTACGACAAGTTCTCACTACAAGGTATAGAGAGGGCGGTAAGGCTGGGCTTTCTTTTCGACGTGTCATATTCTTCTACTACTTTTCTTTTCTGATGCATGTCACGCACCTTCCCCCAGTCTTTGGGAAAAAAAGAAGATGAAATATATATATATATATATATATATATATATATATATATATATATATATATATATATATATATATATATATATATATATATATATATATATATATAAATATTACATGGAGTGTAACACGTCGCTGGAATCGTACAGTTACAAAAATTTGAGCTATAAATGTGGCTTACAATATTAAGCCTATGTGAAAATCTTTTACTGATGGATTAGAACTTACGAGTGATTATAAAGTCAGTATGACTATCAATAAATAACAGGGAAGTATGTTAGCTTTCCCAGTGGGAGTACATGTAAAGATTGAGCATAGCTCTGTTAAGTCTGAGAATCAGAAACACTTGTGGCTATAGGGCAGCTGTGTAGAAAGTGTATCATAGCACTCGCAAGAACCCTTCTCAATGGAGGAGGTATGTGATTGAAGAGTTCAGAAGAGCAAATTCCGTTATAATAACGATGAAATAAAGAGAGTGACGCAACAATTCGATTGATAAGACGAAAAGCCTAGACTCAACCATTTGATGAGGAGCAGTGTAAGTGGAATCACTCCAGATGCGTGAGGCAGCCATACTCTACACAGTGGCGAACGACACCCCTATAAAGATCAAACAACTGAGGTGGTGTGAAGAAATTCTGAATACGCCTCAGAACACCCAACCTTTTAGAAGCTTGTTTAAAAAGAGAAGTAATATGAAACTTCCATTTAAGGTCACGAGAAAAATAAACACCAAGAATATTAAGGACAGACGAAGGTTTGAGTTACGTGATTTCAAAGAAGATATTATAACTGTGTGAAAGGTTATGTGGAGTGGAAAGATGGATGAGCTGAGCTTTTGAGTAATTGAAAATAAGTTTTTTCAATGCCCCAAAAGAAATTCGAGAAAAAGGTCAGATGCTAGTTGATCAAGGGTGCCCTTCTAGCGTGAGTTAATTGTTTTGAAAAGGACTTCTATCAAAATGGGGGAGTAATGAAGGTAAAGTCGGCATAGGGAGTGAATATGTGATGAAAACATAGAGATGTCTTTAACAAAAAAAAGAAAAGACTTAGGGATAGGACCATGAGGAAACACACTATTTATAGATTTAAAGGATGAGCAGTGGCATTCACCAAAATACTGAATGAAAGAGGACCAAGAAACAGAAAGACTAGCAAGAAGATCGCCAGTAGAGCGCTTCTTACGAAAGCCGTACTGGCGAGCAGAGAAAAGATTAGAAAAATTGAGATGTTTTCAAATCCTCCTGCTACGATAGATTCGAAAACTATAGAAATAACAGAAGTTAGAGAGATTTGGCGATAGTTGGAGGGTTGAGATTGGTTCCTTTTTTTGTACAGGAGCACCTTTCCAGCAAGAAAAAAAGGCCAGAGTAAAAAGACAGAGACGGAATAATTTAACAAGGTAGAATGCAAGCTTGAAAGCACAAGTTTTGAGAACTATAGGAGGAATACCATCAGAACCGTACGCTTTCTTGGTGTTAAGCTCTGAAAAAGCAGAAATAACACCTTTTGAAGAAATTACAATATTAGCATATATATGTTGGAAGGAGGTGGCGAAGAAGGAATAGCAGTGGAATCGTCTAGGGTGGAATTAGAAGGAAAGGTTTGAGCAAAGAGTTCAGCTTTAGTGGAAGGTTAAACGGCAGTTATGTAGACGGAAAATACTAAAAAAGGGCAAGAGGAAGAAGCAAAGTTAAGAGTTAATATTTTTTGAAAAATGTCAGAAAGGACATGAGGAAGAGGAGCCAGTAAGATTATTGCATTTTCTACTGAGAAAAGAATTTTTTAGTGTCATGGAGAATAAATTTTGCACGATTTTGGGATGAAATATAAGTTGCAAAGATTTCTAGAATTTGAAGATGACAGTAATTCCTAAAGGCAGCGTCCCTGCGGCTAATAGCACGAGAACAAGCAGAGTTAAACCAAGGTTATTCCGGTTTAGTTGAAGGTAAAGATCATAGGGTGCACGCCGCCATGCCAGAGAGAATTAGCTCGTGCTTTGCACACTCCGAGAGACCCATTCCACGGAAGCTGTAGTCATTCCATGGGAAATCAAGGAAGTACGACCGCAAGTCCGACATGTTAGCAGCACCGAAGTGCCAAAAACGTTTTCTCGCCGTAGGCGGGGTTCTTTCCTGCGAAAGACTTGAAGAGATAGAGCAGAAAACAGATATATGAGAGTGATCGGAGGAACCCAGAGGAGGAAAGAATTTAACAGAATAAGGATAAGAATTAGAGATTAGGAAAAGGTCTAGAATGTTGGGTTCATCTCAAAGACGATCAGAGATACGAGTAGGAAGTTGCACTAACTGCTCGAGGTAATTCTGGATAGAAAAGTCGTAGCAAGTTCATCAACTTTATCTTGAGAATTAGAGGAAAGCAATTGGCCGTGGTGAACGTTGAACTAAACCAAGAATGATGATTTCAGAGAAATGTGAAGAAGAGAGAGAATGTGTTATAATTTATTATGACAGGTTAGCTTGAGCCATTAGGTAGAATATTCGGAAAACTCTAAATCAAAGACACGGGAACAAACATCATTGCACACATTGGCACAACTGCCTTTGGCTGAAAATTGAGGGAAGAAATAGTAGGAGTCAACAGAGCAGAACTTGAAGTCAGAACGCTCAAAAACCTAAATTTCGGTTAAGAATAAAAGATGAGGTTTAGAGGAGGAGAGGTGATGTTCAACAAAATGAAAATTAGATTTAAAACCGAGAAGGTTGCAGAAATTTATGAAAAAAGGAGGCCGTACATCAAAATAGGCCGGCAATTCCGTGACGGCACCAACTCCATCACCGGAGGCCGTCAATGGCCTTTAATGGTGACGAGGGTAGGGTGGATAAGGGGCTATTTTTGGAAGCCACCCATATAGGCTTCTCCGAGACTAATCGCGTGGCTGCCATTTTATACCATTTTTTATTTTCTTTTTAAGAGATGAGTGTTGTCTGTAATTGTATTTTATGGTGTGTGATAAAGGAGAGCTTACTCCAATGTAAGAAGAATGTGGATATGAGCACAAAAGGGAAGAACCATTGGGCACTGGAGATCCATGGGATGTACTCTAGGACTCCATATATGACGAATTACTGTGTAATCTCATCAACTTCAGGAGAGATATTTCTTTTCCTTTCATATATATATATATATATATATATATATATATATATATATATATATATATATATATATATATATATATATATATATATATACTGCTATATATATATATATATATATACTATATATATATATATATATATAAAAATAAATAAATATAAATATAAATATATATATATATATATATATATATATATATATATATATATATATACCATATATATATATATATATATATATATATATATATATATATATATATATATATATATATATATATATATATATATATATATATATATATATATATATATATATAAATATATATATATATATATATATATATATATATATATATATATATATATATATATATATATATATATATATATATATATATATATATATATATATGTCGGTGCGGTGCGGTGCGTGGTGCGCAAATTTTGGTGCGGTGCGGTGCGCTGTGGGCGGTGCGGTGCTGGTGCACGACCTCCCGGTGCGGAGCGGTGCGGTGCGCAAAAATCCGGTGCTCGGCCAACACTAATATATATATATATATATATATATATATATATATATATATATAACTACTATATATATATATATATATATATATATAAGTGAACAGATAGTAGGTTAAAAGAATACTATAAAACATGGTAGGAAATTGAATTGCCAAATTTAGTAGCGTTTTCTAACACGTTCCTTTCCCAATCGTAAGTAAAAAAAAAAAAAAAAAGGAAATAATTATTAAATTTTTACATATTTTTTTAAAATATTTAAAAAATTGGACATTTTGTTATATTTTATATTTTTCTATTTAATTTGTTTTTAATATATATATATATATATATATATATATATATATATATATATATATATATATATATATATATATATATATATATATATATATATATATATATATATATATATATTTTATATATATAAATATATATAACTATATATATATATATATATATATATATATATATATATATATATATATATATATATATATATATATATATATATATATATATATATATATATATATATATATATATATACTTCTATATATATATATATATATTGATGATTTTACCCCTGGAGGCAACACAAAATGAAACTATTCAAAAATTAAGTTATTTCTTTTTCACAGTTATTACATAAAAATAAACTAAAAATAAAGATTAATCACATAAGAGTTTTTATAAAAGATATAATCCGAGCTTTCGCACTCATGTCCGAGCTGCTTCTTCAGGAACTAAATTTCAGGAACGGAGGTTGGGAAAGAATACAGCTCCAATTTTTATTGTCTTCTTCTTCTTTTCTGGCAACATGGTTGTTTGAAGGTATAAAGGACTATGTGCTAGGTTGAATTTGTTTTAGATAATTTTTAAGCTTAAGAGATTGTTTTAAATGAAAATTCGTAAAGTCATCGATTTGAGGGTTTCCCATTTTTGTATTAAAATTATGTGAGTTTTTGATTAGGAAAGACTCGATGATTTTTCTTTGTTTGGTATTTTGAATAGGTATGACTAGTTTATGGGAACTGATATTAATTAAATGGTTATTAGTATATCTATGTATGGTTAAAGATGAGGAAGGGTTACCTTTGCGTAGGTCATCTTTATGTTGATCGATTCTTGTGTATATGTTATTAGTTTCTCCTAAATAGTATTTATTGCAATTTGAACAGGGGATCATATATATACCTGATTTTTTGTTTAAATGGAAGTCTTTAGGTTTTAATGAATGCTTTAAAGTTAGCATGTTAGATTTAGTGATTTTAATGTCGGGAGGTATGAATTTTTTAATAAGATGTATGTTAATATTCGGGATAGGTAAGATGTTAGTATAAGAATTTTGTTGTATAATAGGATTTAAATATTTGTTTTTAGCTGAGTGAAGAGCGTTAAATATGAAGGGTTGGGGATAATTCAGTTTTTTGAAAGTGTTGATGATAAAATTAAATTCATTGGTTAAGTGTAGGTTGTCACAATTTCTGAGAGCCCGTAAGAACAAATTAGAGAGTATGGCTTTTTTAGTTGACAAATTATGAAATGAAAACCAGTGAATATATGAATCTGAAGCGGTGGGTTTTCGGTAAATTTGGAACGAGGGATGGCTATTGTCTGTCCAGGAAATTAAAAGATCGAGAAAAGGAATCGAGTTATCTTTGGAGAGTTCTATGGTAAAATTTAAACTATGATGTATGTTATTAATAAAATTTAAATAGTTGTTTATATTTTGATCCTTGGGGATAAGGGCCAGAACATCGTCCACATAACGAAACCAAAAAACGGATTGAAACATTGGATGGGGGAATATGATGTATTTTTCAGTTAGTTCTAAATAAATATTGCTAATAGTAGGGGAGAGTGGGGATCCCATGCTGAGGCCGAAAATTTGTTTATAATATTTATTTTGAAATCTGAAATAGGCATGGTCAAGGGTAAGTAAGATAAGAGACTTGATAAGAGGGAAAGGTATGGAGAAAGTAATATTGTGAGTTTGTATATGATTTTCTAAGAGGGTTAGTGTGGTGTCAATGGGGACATTAGTGAACAATGAAGTGACGTCAAAGCTGGTTACTATATAGTTAGAGAAAATTATGTTTTTTGTATTGTTTATTAGATGTATGGAATTTTTTATGTGGGATGTAGATATGTTTCCTATTAAAGGTTGTAGTTCAGCAGAAAGCCATTTTGCAAGTTTATAAGTAATGCAATCTATGTTAGAGATGATCGGACGGAGGGGTATGTTTTCTTTATGTATTTTTGGAAGTGTGTAAAATTTACTGAGGATAGGTAAATATGCTTTAAATTTATCAATTAGGTCTATGTTGTTAGGTAGAATTTGGGTTAGGGATTTGTTAAAGGATTGTTGAGATTGTTTTAGGGGATCTTTGTTAATTTCTAAGTAAGTGGAATGATCATTAAGTAAGTTGAAAGATTTATCTAGGTAGTCTGTTGTATTCATGAGAACAATTTTGTTACCTTTATCCGATTTTGTTATAACTATGTTGTCGTTCTTTCGAAGGTTGAATAGAGCTGAATGAAATCTTTTAGGAAATAGGTTATATTCTTGAGAGGTTGCTTGTAGAGTCAAAAGTATGCCCAATAGGATATCACAGTTTGTAGAATTGTTTTCGTGTTTCGATTTCCAATAATTAAAGTTGTTGATTAAGGGTATCCAGGGTTCTCTGTTATTCATGGCAAAATTGAGGCCATAACCTAATAAAATGCGTTCATCAAATGATAACTGATACGTTGATAAATTTTTGATAATGTCGGGATTGGAATTTGTTGTCCAAGGACTGTTTCTAAATAAATAATCCAATTTGTTTTTATGTTGAACATTTCTTTGTTGAGTTTTTCTTTGTACAATTTTATGGGCGTAGTCTATCAGTCTAGTAAATAAATTTAAATCTTGAAATTGATCATAAAATATTGTTTGAAATCTTTTGAAATTATGGTAGTTTAGCCTATATTTATCCTTTAAAATCTGTTTTAGGCCCAATATCTGGTTGTTAAGTAAATCCTGTAGTATATTTGGAAAAGCAGAATGTTTATCAAGGTAAACAAACTTCGGAATTAAACTTCTGGGAATTATACAGTCGGATCTACAATCGGTCAAAAATTTTAGGTTACATTTGGTTAAGCTTGCCATTGAAAGTGTGTTCACATACTTGTAAAAGACTTTTTTTAAATGGTAATTATGAAATAAGAATTCTTTCTCCTCTTGGTTGTTATTGGGGTTCATAATTATTGATAATTTAGTCTGCACTTCTCGCAGTATTTATAAGTATTGATGATTTTACCCCTGGAGGCAACACAAAATGAAACTATTCAAAAATTAAGTTATTTCTTTTTCACAGTTATTACATAAAAATAAACTAAAAATAAAGATTAATCACATAAGAGTTTTTTAAAAGATATAATCCGAGCTTTCGCACTCATGTCCGAGCTGCTTCTTCAGGAACTAAATTTCAGGAACGGAGGTTGGGAAAGAATACAGCTCCAATTTTTATTGTCTTCTTCTTCTTTTCTGGCAACATGGTTGTTTGAAGGTATAAAGGACTATGTGCTAGGTTGAATTTGTTTTAGATAATTTTTAAGCTTAAGAGATTGTTTTAAATGAAAATTCGTAAAGTCATCGATTTGAGGGTTTCCCATTTTTGTATTAAAATTATGTGAGTTTTTGATTAGGAAAGACTCGATGATTTTTCTTTGTTTGGTATTTTGAATAGGTATGACTAGTTTATGGGAACTGATATTAATTAAATGGTTATTAGTATATCTATGTGTGGTTAAAGATGAGGAAGGGTTACCTTTGCGTAGGTCATCTTTATGTTGATCGATTCTTGTGTATATGTTATTAGTTTCTCCTAAATAGTATTTATTGCAATTTGAACAGGGGATCATATATATACCTGATTTTTTGTTTAAATGGAAGTCTTTAGGTTTTAATGAATGCTTTAAAGTTAGCATGTTAGATTTAGTGATTTTAATGTCGGGAGGTATGAATTTTTTAATAAGATGTATGTTAATATTCGGGATAGGTAAGATGTTAGTATAAGAATTTTGTTGTATAATAGGATTTAAATATTTGTTTTTAGCTGAGTGAAGAGCGTTAAATATGAAGGGTTGGGGATAATTCAGTTTTTTGAAAGTGTTGATGATAAAATTAAATTCATTGGTTAAGTGTAGGTTGTCACAATTTCTGAGAGCCCGTAAGAACAAATTAGAGAGTATGGCTTTTTTAGTTGACAAATTATGAAATGAAAACCAGTGAATATATGAATCTGAAGCGGTGGGTTTTCGGTAAATTTGGAACGAGGGATGGCTATTGTCTGTCCAGGAAATTAAAAGATCGAGAAAAGGAATCGAGTTATCTTTGGAGAGTTCTATGGTAAAATTTAAACTATGATGTATGTTATTAATAAAATTTAAATAGTTGTTTATATTTTGATCCTTGGGGATAAGGGCCAGAACATCGTCCACATAACGAAACCAAAAAACGGATTGAAACATTGGATGGGGGAATATGATGTATTTTTCAGTTAGTTCTAAATAAATATTGCTAATAGTAGGGGAGAGTGGGGATCCCATGCTGAGGCCGAAAATTTGTTTATAATATTTATTTTGAAATCTGAAATAGGCATGGTCAAGGGTAAGTAAGATAAGAGACTTGATAAGAGGGAAAGGTATGGAGAAAGTAATATTGTGAGTTTGTATATGATTTTCTAAGAGGGTTAGTGTGGTGTCAATGGGGACATTAGTGAACAATGAAGTGACGTCAAAGCTGGTTACTATA
>JABUQX010040153.1:130000-132120 GCA_015478945.1 Trachelipus rathkii
TCACAAACATTATCATATCTACAATCAGAAAGCCAGTAAAAAGCCTCGAAAAACCATCTAAATACAACAATCTTTAAATTAATTATACAATACTCAATCCAATAATTATATATTAGTTTATCATAGAAGATTGTTAATAGTAAAGAATACGATGATAATTACTATCCCAGTCCCCCAAGTTGCAGAATTGTTTTTGAAGAGAAAGATGAGAGAGAAGGAGAAAGAAGAAAACCGAAGACGAGAAAAAAAAATAGAGAAAGAAAGAGAAGACCAAGAACAGAACAAAAATCATGGTACATTTGTAAAGGTTAAGAGCCACAAAAACCGATTAAAGAATGGGAATATTTTACTTTAAATTTATTCAATATTACACACACATTCATACATAAAGATTAATATATAATATAACACCATAATAAATAATATATATCAAAATAAAAAATAAATAAAAAATAATATAAAAAAATATAAATAATATAATACACTAATAATAAATAAATAATAATATATTATAAACTATATATAATATCTATATTATTAATATTAATATATATATATTTTAAAAGCATATTTCGGATCACGGAATTAATCCTACCCAGTGAGTATGTTAACACCAGTAATCTACAACGGGCGCTCTCTAGAACTCGGACACTCGCTACCTGGGGTAGAGAATTATCTCAAACAGATGGAGTGTTCGAAAAGATATGACGTCCCCTGCGTCGAGATGGAAAAACTATACTATCATAATATACCTATATATATATATATATATATTAAACTATATATATACTACTTATAATATATATATATACTATATATATATTTCTAAATCGATGGTGCTACAGCGTTGGAGTTACATTAATATCACATTTTCATTTAATATTTATATATATATATATATATTAATATAATATATATCATATAATATACCTATATATTATATATATAAATATAATATATATATATATATATAATTAATAATATATATGAATATATATATATTATATATATTTATACTGTCATTAATATAATATAATATATATATATATTGATATATAATATTTATAGTACTACAATATATATATATATATAAGTATATATATATATATTATATATATATATATATATTATATATATACCATATACTGCCTATTCTGTATCGTGAATCTGAAGCTATATATTACACTATATATATAAAAATGATGTACGTGTTTACAGTTGTGAGAGAGTATCAATATCATATCCAATTAGCACTAGTCCAATCACCAATACCCGCCGGTTCTCATGAGTGGTGGGATTCTTCGGTTCTTGTAGCTTCGCTATTCTGTCGAGGGGGAAACCAGCGCGAGACGGTCCTGCTGCGGACGGTGACTAGATCAATTTGATGTACTCCCATATCGCGAATCATATACGGCAGCCATCCGAGCTTATCTGGAGATCCTGGCCCGAACATGTAGAAGGCCAGGAATGGGGTGGGCCATCTGAGTAAGAACTAGTACTAATTAAGGTCATTATATTAATTACTATTACTAATACTATTAAATATGAGGGATAAGATACTAATACGGAGAAGAGTAATATAAATGTGTATATATGAAGATATGATATAGTAATATATAGACTAAACAATATAAGGCTGACTATAGCCCAATAGATAATAATGTAACCGATATATAGTATTGATTACCCAATACTAGAGATACTGTAATACTATATATAGATCGAGATAGATAATAGAACCAGGCCATAAGCTATATATATATAGCCCTATACTCAGCTATTATAATAAAATTCTTAGGTATTATACCTATACTACATATACATATATAACTATTATGATTACTGATCTACGAACAGTATCCTGGTCATCCCATCGATACGCATGGGTACGGGCGAAAGAATGGATAGTAGATTAGACCGGTATCTTCGCGGACGCGGAATGTAAGGGAAGACGGGAAGAGATTGCTTGATCAAAAGTGGTGTAATGCTGGTTCAGACAATGCTTCAGAGAGGGCGTGGCACAAGATATATATATAATATATATATATATATTATATATTATATAATAATATAGACGTATTTATATATTAGTATACTATAATAGTATATAGAGTAAGATA
>JABUQX010040154.1:0-12702 GCA_015478945.1 Trachelipus rathkii
GCATAATAATGGCAATTCGTCCCGGAAAATGAGTAAGGTGTCAAAGATGATCGCAAAGGTACATGCATCTCCACACAAGCTAAGGTTATGTGAGACTTTTATTTAAATTTTTTTTATCAAAATTTCACTTTTTAAATGTAAAATTTAAAAAGATCTCCCCTCAATTTTTGTTTAGTGTGTAAAAAACTAATAAACATGTATCCTAATAGACATTTAGTATATTGGTAATGATTGTAATTTGATCTATCATAGATAGCTATATAGGATTACATGTTAGAGAGCCCGATAAGTAACGTGGACGAATGCCCACTGATTTGGGGGTCGGGCAATCGGCTCCACTTCAATTTTCACATCGTTAACAATCCAGACAAGCTTTTAATTTGGATTACCAATCATTCTTTAAAGGAGTTTTTAAAAGCAATGGAATATTTGAATACTGTGGATACATAATATATTTTTAAGAATTGGGTTCGAAAACGTAATCAAATGTTCAGTTTGCATTCCGTTTGTCAAACTGAAAAATCGATAAAAAAGAGCCTCCGTAAACGTAAGGAATTTCCTTATTTGTGTAGTTGCTATTCTTTTTTATTTCTGTTAATTATAACAGAATTAAAATCCTTACGTTTGGTGAGTGTTTTTTACGATTTTGGCGGTTTAAAAACGAACACTGATGGTTGTATACAGAAATTACGCCGACAATGTCCTTGGTCGCTTTTCTTATTTCATATAGCAAAATAATGTAAGAAATTTTTTTGAAACCGGAATAATATTTTCACTTATTAATTAGGTCAAACTTCCGCAAAAGCGTAAAAAATGTCACCAAACGTAAGGAATTTCCTTAATTCTTTTGTATCCTAGAATACAACAGAATTAAGGAAATTCTTTAACTTTGAGCGTTTTTTAAGATTTTGCGCTGTTGACAAAAACGAACTGTAGTAATTAATTCTGTAAGGTTGCAAGTCTTTTTATTTATATTACACAGAATTAAGGAAATTCTTTTACGTTTGGTGAGCGTTCTTTTACGATTTTGCGCTGTTTTGACAAAACAAACGCAAACTTCTGTTTGACAAACAAATGCAAACTCGAGCATTTGTAGGATATTACGTTTCGTAAGAACAAAGGCAAAAACGCACATGCAGTCATGCACATCATCATCAGAGTAGCCTTTGTATCTGCCCGTGTTACTGGTTTGCGTAAAGTGAACATCTTGCTGAAAGAAAATTGAGGTTTAGTAGGGATGTGTGGAAAACCTTTACTACCTACTTGCTGTAAAAAGTGAAAAGCATCATCATCAATTCTTCAGACATCTTTGTAAAGATATTAAAAAATTAAATTTAATAAATTCAATGTGGACCGAATTGCCCCCACGCAAATTTTTAAACCTGGACCGAATGTTCCCTGTGTTATAATTTTTATAATAAACATATTTACTCTTAACTGCAATGCAAAACTTCCAAAACTTAGAAACTATTTCTAAGTACTAATATCTGGTACCGAATGAATGTAGTGAGGCAAGTTAGGGTTGACCTGTATGAGTCTAGCAATAGAGCCTAAAAGGTTACGCCGTTGTGTAAGTGCGTCAGAAAAAATAAAATCCACAAAAATAATGGAGCTTAAGAGTTAAGGTCGATAGAAGAAATTAAATACAGTAAGACATAAAGACCGACATTTGGTACAGTCTTTAAAGAGGATAGCTCCGTTACATCGTAAGGGTTATTTTGAGCCGTACTGGAGCAAAGTTGCCGCCATCTGGTCGCGAATAACCGCTCTGGTGAAGTCCGAATTGAGCCGGCAGGTTTTACGGAAGTGTTGCACTTACTTTTGAGGACAATAAGCTAGTTAGTATGTAGAGTATGAGCTTAGTATTATAATTTATATGATTATATAAGTGTATGTATATGAGTATATATAGCATATCTAGGGTGGCTCCACAAATAATGAAGGCGTGATATGAATAGTCAAAATCAATTTAAAGACGGCAAATGTTTTGGATTGGTATCAGGGTATCGGCCAAATTTACCGCGATCCAATACAAGTACTACTACTGCACAAAATTACCGATACTCTCAGAAATCGACCGATAACCCACCCGATACCGGATACCATGTATCCGCTGCAGGATCACTAATATATATTATATTACGTATAATATATATATAATATATTATCTATATATATATATTAATAGATATATATATATATATAGTATAACGCAGTCCGCGGGCTGAACAGTTCGCCTCTGTAGCGGGGTGATTGCTGGGTCCATGCTCTAAATAACATAGAAAAATAATAAAAAAAAAAAGAAAAAATTCTCGCTCATTTTATAGCCACGCGGTAGTACTAGCTATAAGTTTAGATCATATTAACTTCTAGAGAGTTTTATATTTTTAAAAAATGTAGAATTTTTGAATTAAATGCCTTTCAATAGAATTTCACTTTTGAAAAATGGGTGGTGTTTTTTTTAACTTCGTTATAAAATGAAAAATTGGGATCGATTTTTTATTTATTTTTCATGATAAAAGTTGAGTATGTTGCTTTAAACTGGCAACAGACAATTTGACAAGCAGTATTAGTGCAAATAAATCGTCGGGCCGAACTGGTTCCGATTCACCCCGCCTGTAAAAACTGATTTGGATGGGTGCCTCGGACCACCAAGGTTTTCGTTATGATTGACATTTTTATTGACGTGAATTAGATTTAAACTGTATACTAAAAAGTAACTTATATTAAGAGAAAAAGTTTTTAAAAAAAGAAACGAGTTTATAAAAAAGAAACGAGTTTATTAAAAAAGAACTACAAGTTATGGGCGGAGGGGTGAATAGAAACTAGAGTTTTTTATATTTCGCGTATTTATTTATTTATTATTGACATTTTTTATTACTTATTATTACGAATTTAATAAGATAAATAATTATCATTTAAGTTAAAAACTTAAAATAATAAATTGAAATTATACGTAAAGAACTGATTAAACAGATGGGTATGGCTTTGGTATATTCAATCACAGTATACAATAATACTATGGTTCACTTGAATCATTGATAAATTGTAAAAGATTATTGAAACAGAAATTTAATTTATCGATATACAAAAAAATGGAAAATATCAACACAAACATTTGATGTATTGATGCCTAAAGAAAATCGCTGAAGTGAGTTAAGAGTTTTTTTTCTGCAGCGTAATATTTCAATATTTTTTATTAAAAATATGTATTGTATAAAATATTAGCTAATGCTCTGAATTTAGTTTTTATTGATACCTGATTTTTATAAATTTGAAAAGTTAATTTTTTAATAGCATAGTTACTAGAAATGTTATTCAACCTAGCAAAACAGTTACCTATCTTTACATGCTTAAAAAATGTGGTTTTTACAATATTTTTTTTTTAAATACATAGTTTTTTAATACAATAAAATCGTTCATAATCATTAAAAAAAATTGTAATACTGATGTATAGATAAATTGAAACACATTCAACAGTTATTCTTCATCCCTATATGAACGAAATAAAGCCTAAAAGTGATGTTTTTAGTAGCGTTATTTTTTATATTTTTACTGGATATACATTTAAAATGTGAATCGCTTAAAAAAAACTTTAAAGAATTTTTTGATACCATTTTTGTATATTAAAAGTTTAAATACAATAGTTATATAATACTTTCTCACAGCTACATAACTACCTATTATTCTTCATTACAATTTTTTTAGAGTATATCCTGTTATTTTTATAAAAATCTGCAGTGAAGGCCTTCTGCGCTACTATAACCCTATTTTTTTTACGGTTTTTGCTGTCGTTTTTATAAAAATCTGTTTAGAGACCCTTAGAGTAAATAATTACCTTGAAAGTATAGATACAGTTAGCCAAATTGGACTATAGAAACTGTCCAAAGACAAAATAAATAAATTATATTATAAAAATTTATAATTTAATTTATTTGAATAGCTTAGTTGCTTAATGGTTTACTTCTTAAATTCATTAATAAATAATACATTCTTACATCACAAAATTATTAAATAATTCAGAATGTAAATTCAGTGTGTCCTAAGGACTATGTCCCACGAAACCGATTGGACTATGATCCAGCAGGTAGAAAATATCGAAGTCGTTTGGACTATCATCTGTTGGTTGAAATATCGATATATCGACATGGTTCGCTTTTATTCAATGAACGGCTGGGTTCGATTTTGACTATGGGGCTTTCCAGTTTAGTAGCAAATTGGAAATGGTCATAATTTTCTTAATTTTTAGGCGATTTTGACCAAATAATAAGCAATCTGCAGCTTTTTCTGATCTCTAAAGCGTTGATTTCAGGTCTTTTTTTTGTCTCTATTGGTTTACTTTGTATTTTCATTTCTCGTGACACTATGTTTTCACATAATTTGATTCTCGTCCTACAATTTTTTTTAAATGACTTGAAACTTGAACTATACGAAGAATAGTCTTATCCAAGAAAATATACAGAAGCATTTTTGGATTTTCTGATCGTAGGTCCCGCAATGTCAAATTCGGAACAACAATATGAAATAATTGCTATAAATTTTTTTCGGTCACCGATCAAAATAAAAAGCTTCAGGGCTTCTGCAGTCGGGAGAGACACATTTTTTATTTAGATCTATTATTTATATACCAGTTAAAGTTTTTCTTTTTGAATATATTATTTAAAATTATAATTTAAAAATAATTATTCAAAATAAAATATCTAAATAAAAAAAGAGGTATCCCTCCCAACTATGCAAGCCATGAATATTTGATGTTGATAAATATTCAGACAATTATTTTCGTAAATTTCCAGCTTTTTGAAAGAAATTATTGTTTATTTATTTATTTATTTTTATTTTTTGATAATGATTTTTCAATCTTATTTTTTTCATTTATCGTAACCCAGAGGCAAAAATTTTTCATAAAACCCCCCCAAAATAATCTAAATAACATATGCTGTAAGCACCGGATAAGAAGCTCTTAAATTCAATATTGATAGATTAACCAGAAAAGAATTATAGCAAATTATTTTCATATTTTTAGAGGCCAAAAAAAAAAAGGTTGGGTTCGACCTTCGACCATTTTTGAGCTTACGTGAGAAAAAAAAATAACGAAATAAAGGCTTCAGTCATTTTTTGATAATAGACATTTTTAGTTCAAGTTTCAAATCATTCGAAAAATTAAGAGACAACAAAAGTGTCAAAAAAAGATATGCCTCATAAAAAAAAAAAGCAAAGAAAACTAATAGAGCACAAAGAAAAACACTTCCGAATTAGACGTTATAAGCGAGTCAAAAAAAGCTGCAGTTTCTATTAGGGTCAAAATCACTGAAAATTAAGAAAATCATAACGATTTCCAGTTTGGGGCTAAAAACGAAAAGCACCAGAGCCAAATTCATGCTTACCCTTCAAGAGAGATAACATGGCCAGAAATTAAAAACTACATTATATAAACCTTATAATTCTTCTATGTATTCATCTCATGTCAATATTTGAAAATTGTAAGGTTAGTCCTTAATAGCAATTTTTTCCCTTCACTATTATTGGGACTTAATTGTCCAAAATTCACTAGTTCATTTTTTAAAGTTTCTCAGTTAAAAAATTAAAGTCTGATTGGAAATGCAGAAGAGAGAGCAAAAGGGAAAAATTTATAATTCTATTGAAGGGTAAAAAAAGAAGGTGAAATTTCTTTTTTTATTGGTCTATGGCATATTCTTTCTCTTTTCCTACTTTGTATTCAACGTAATCAATATCCTACAAAGGTTAACATGCGGCTCAGCAACACTCGCCGGATGGGTTCGTCGAAGCTCTTTGCCAGACCACACCATGGCGTAATATGGGTCATTTTTAGCACAAGAGTTTGCTCATTTGCCTCGGTGCCTAAATGCAGCAAGTCTTTTCACATATGCGATGGAAAGATTTTGTTGTATTGGCAAACAGAGCAAATGAGTAAAGCGTTTCGAAAATACCATAGCACAATGAACTAGAATGTGGCAGACTGAAAATCTTCTTATGAGTGAAAAGAACAATGTATAACACAAAGATTCATGTGTTTGACCAAACTCCCTCAGTGTGGAGCACTTACACTGCTACAAACTACAAGCAGAGTTTTTATGAAGAAAAAACTACGATAACACTAAAAAACTCATTTAGAAAAAAACAAATCAAAGAAAATTATGTAATTTACAATTTTGTATATAACTTGTTAGTGAAAATTTTAATGTAATGGGTCTTACCTTTGTTTAAATTTTTTCAGAATTTTTTGCTCTTTGTTAATTTTGTAATATTACTTCTGCCTGCAGTTTGTAGCTCTTACTTAAATTTAATAGGAAATTGATTTAGTTTAGTTAGTAGGATAGTTATGGAAGTTGGGCTGGAATAATAGTGTGGTTGAAGTTGAAAGCCAATGTTTTCCATTAAACATAATTCCACGCTCTTCTACAAGAGGCATGTATGAGACAGAATGAAGACTGTGTCCAAGTATAGCAAGACCCCAATCCCAGAATTACATTGACCTTTAACAGGCAAATAGCTCGTTGCAGGAAACTGGAGTTGATCGTTTATCAGCGCGCTGGTGACGAGAGTAAAGTCAAAAATAGGGAAGGATGGTTGCGAACACGCTGCGACACCGATTCAAAATTGTAAATGAATTTCCTGCGCCTGCTTTCCACATTACGCCTCTCCCTCTAGTGTGCACGGAGACCGCAGTATTATTTCAAGGTAATGCCTGGCCAACGGACCTCCTGATTCAATGCGTTCTAAACCTGCACAGCCTCCGAAGGAACTAGGGCAGAATGGAAAGGAACCTAAGAAGAACGAGATTGTGGCTGCGGTGGCGAAGATAAAATAGGATGCTCCAAGCAATAGAAACTGACGAAGAAGACGTCGGAACAGGAAGCGCGCTGTGGCGTGTGCAAGGTCGAGCAGTTGGAGCTGGAGTTGGAGCTGAAGTAGGCTGTGATGTCTGAGCCAGAGTTGGATGAGAAGGCGGTTGCGGAGGTGAGGGTGGCTGCGGGAGAAGTGGTGATGGCGGTGAAAGAGAAGAAATAGATTAGGGTGGATAGATAGGTAGTGTTGTAAAAGAAGGTTGTGGAGGAAGAGGAACCGGATTTTGCGAGTTACCAAGTCGGCATTCCTGAGTGACAGGAGGTTGACTCGAATAACGGCTTGAGTCGGTCGATAGACTATGACCTCTGGCGAAGATGACGCCTGATCGTAAGAAATTTATTCCTAAGTACCCGGAAACAGTCCGTCGTATTATGTTTGAGCCTTAAGTGAGTGGGAATCATTTGTCTACAAAGACAATAGTGCATGAAGAAAGAGTATTCGAGATGAAGGAATGCCCCTTTTGATGTTGAGAAGGGGTAGGTCTCCATGATGAGCACGTAGTTGCTCAAGTGGTGAGATACAAGAGAGTTAGAGAAAAGGAGAAAGAGAAATTGTGAGAAAATTCCACGAGGCTGCGAAGAGGTGAACCATAGACGAGTTCAGCAGCAGACACTGAAGATTTACTTGATAGCCGAGTGATCCAAGCATTAACAAAAGGAAGGCCTTCGTCGCAGCGTAATGGGCTGACTTCAAAAAAAGTTTTTGAGCTGGCGGAATAGCGTCTAATCATTCCTGTTTACCTGTGCGCGAAGTTACAGTACGAATCTTCTCAGAGTATCAATTAGAAGCAATCAAATCCTCAAATGAAGACTCGAATTGCGTCCTGATCTAAAGGACAGAAAGGGAGACCAAAACGTGAACCAGTAGTGCCTATAAAACCTTGGCTATGGTTGCCGCGTGTAAACGAGACGGGAATGACGCGTGTCCCAAGGTGTAAACGAGTAATACAAGTCGAATGCACCGGTGACCGTACTGAACGTGGAAGAGACGACGATGCCAGTGGTGAATCTTTCGAACGTGTCACGCGGCAATAAGAATGCCTAGAGGAGTTTTTTCGTAGCTCTTGAACCTGGAACGCTGACACAAAGATATTTACGATCCATGTTTTTCAAGTCAGTGATTAATGTACGGGACACACAAAGCGAGCTGCAACAAGCTTTTTTGAAGTCGCAATACCTACCTGGGTGAGAAAGAGAATGGAGATTGTTGAAGACGTGTTGCGGAAGATGATCTAGGTACGGAAGAGGCCGGGATGTCCTGCTTGACCATGGTCTACAATCAAGAGATTTCTTTCTTCTATCGGTGGCGGGATCCACTGCATTGAGCGTTGAAAGGATCTTATTGAAGCTGGGTCTTTCGAGAAACTCGCCGTTGCAAGTGCTTCGTAATTTATGGTTAGTAGAGCAGACAGAGTTAACCTCGATGCACGAGAGGGGCATCAGCGGTGAGGTTGTCTAGCTCCAGAGATGTACCGTAGTATCAATCGTGAATTGCTATACATGGATTCTAAATGCGAGCTTCTCTGGGTGAGTGTTGTTCATTTGGGGATGCCATTTGTGAGCCTGGACCGGGCCCCAGTTTTTCACCCCACCTTCCAAAGGAACCTAAAATTCGGAATTCTCAGCCGATTTGGACTATATAAACACCACAAAGTTAGCTTTTTTTGCAGCTCATGATAAGAGCGTTGATTCTTCGGTGTTTTTTATGTTTGCGAAGCCATTCTTCCAATTTAGAAACTTTAAAAGACTATGAGCCTTATTTTTGACATCTTTCAAAATAACTCAAAAATCATGGACCTTATTTCAGACATCTTCCAAAGATCAGGGACCATTATTCTAATCTAAAGACAGAAGTACTTTTCGATTTTGAGTTTTTGTGCTCAGCCGTTGTCCAATTTCCAAACCCATTTTTGGATTTGGAAATGAAAGTTCGCGATAATTTTTTCTGTGTGGCGAACTGGAAGTGAAATTTCTGCGGGCTATGTGTTAGTTCGGGCAAGATCATCTTTTTACTTTAAATATATTTTGTGATGTATACTCAAAGAAATTTTTAAAATTTTTTTGAAATTTATTTTTTTTTTGAAAATGTTCAAGAACAAATGCAAAAACTAAAACGCTTTGGACAAAGAAATAATTTAGTAAAAAATGTGCATCTTCCTGACTGCATATGCTCGGAAAATCATCCACTTCGCCCGGACGGAAAAAAAATTATCGCAGATTTTCATTTCAAAATCCACAAAAAAATGGGTTTGGAAAATTGGACAACGTTGAGCACAAAACTCAGAAAATCGGAAAAAGTACTTCTGTACTTTTTTTAGATATTAGACCTATCTATGCATATTTCAAGTTTGAAATCATTTCGGCAGAAAAATTCTGGAAGATTTTTTGAAGAATGTCAAAAACATTATAACGGAAAAGCAAAAAAGATTAATTGAAAAGAAGGACAAGAGACAAAGAAAAACACCGGCAAATCAACGTTTTAGAGTGCAACAAAAAAAAGCTACTTTTTGGTGTTTATTTAGTCAAAAATCGTCTGAGAATTCCGAATTTTATGTCATTTAGGTGGGCTGAAAATGGGGCCCGTCCCAGGCTCCAAATTGGATCTAGCCCTGAAATGCCATCGCAAAAGTGATAATAGGGTTGTGGTCAGTTAAGATATGAAACTTGCGCCCTTCCAGAAAGTACCAAAAGTGACGAACGCGAGGTAAATTGGAAGAAGTTCCAGGCTGAAAGCGCTGTAGCGAGTTTCAGCAGGCTGCAACTTACGTGATAAAAAGCAAAGTTTCCCACACATCATTCAGGCGTTTCTACAGGAGGTCACCGACGGCAAAATAGGAGGCGTCTACCTGAATTCTGGTGGGTGCGGAGTCCTGAGGATGGACTAGGAGTGTTGCAGATGCCAGTGCTTCCTTTGAGCTGAAAGTAGCAGGTGCCTCATCCGTTCACTCTACCTTGGTGGAGTTGCCTCACTTCTTCGGGTGAAGGAGAGATGTAAGGGACCGGAGGAGTTCGGCTGCCGAACTCAGGAAGCTACGGTAAAAGTTCACCATTCCAAGATACCAACGAAGTTGTTTCTGACACTACGGAAGAGAAAAAGCATGAATGGTGGCCACACGGTCTCCTACAGAACGTACACCCTCTGCAGAAACTGTGTTCGAGAAAAGTGAGAGTAGAAATGCCGAGTACACATTTCGCCGGGTTAACGCGAATTCCATATTCGCTTAACCTGGTGAAAACGGTACGATGTTCCTGGTGTTGTTCAGGAGTGTGGCTTGCGATGAGGAGGTCATCGAGGTAGGTCCATACAAAAGGAAGGTCTCGGAAAGCCGTGTCGATGAACCTTTGGAAAGACTGTGCTGCGTTCCGCAATCCAAAAGGCATTCTGTTGAACTCAAACAAACCAAAGAGAGTGATGACTGCCGTCTTTGGAATATCCTCTCAACAGGGATCTGGTAATAGGCACGAACCAGATCAACCTTTGGAAAGATGGTTGCACAATCTAGATGAGAACAGAAGGATTGGATATGGGGGATCGGATAGCGGTCTGGTGTAGTGCATGCAGTCAGGGCCCTAAAATCACCACAGGGTCTGCAATCAAATGTGGTTCCTTTAGGGACCATGTGTAAGGGTGAGGCACAGCTGCTCTTAAAAGGAAACACCATCCCCAAATTCAGCATATGCTCAAACTCAGCTTTAGCTGCCTTGAGCTTCTCCGGAGGAAGACGTCGAGCACGGGCAAAGGTGAGAGCACCAGTAGTCTCGATGTGTTGGAGGACTGAATGCTGGGGAGGGGAAGTGGAAGAGCAGGGGTGTAAAAGAGAAGGAAACTCCTTCTGCAGGAGGGTAAACAAAGGTGAAGAAAAGGAGGTAAGAGGCGCGATCGCGGAAATGCATACGAAGGCAGAAGTGAGGGAACCTGAAGTAAGGTGAGTGGTGCCATCCACAAAGCGTTTGGTCCCAAGATCAACCAGGAGGCGCAAGTGGGAGAGAGTGGGGAGGGTAGTGTTCTAGGTGTATTACCATGTGCTCTCGGATTTAATGACAACGTTACTTCTATCCCAGCGACGTTCAATTTTTCTCTCTAGGTTGATGACCTTGCGCTATATATTTAGCCGGTGCCAGGCTGCCTTTTCGCGAACGGTAACTTCAACTAGCTGTTGAGAATATTTCACAATGGGGTACCCCATGGCTTCTATTTCTCTCCCACCAAAACCTCAGCAATGCTTTTTAAGAGAAAAGGGAATCGAAGAACCTGCCACCTTCTTCCAGCGAACCTAACCTTATATGGTTCGCCCATTTCCGTAATTTCACAAGTCAAATTTCTCGGACTCATTCTAGATGACCACTTAACATTTACACCGCATATTAAACTCTTGAAAACTATTTGTCATCGCGTGCTTGACCTGTTACGTCATCTAGCCTCAAAATCTTAGGATGCTGACCACAAGTCCTTTTTACGTCTCTCTATATAGCCCTAATCCGATCGAAGCTGAAATATGGCTGTGTAGTATATGGTCAGGCCTCCCAAACTTTACTACACCTGTTAGATCCAATCCAAAACGAGGCGATCCGTATCTCCACTGGTGCATTCCGATCATCCCTCTGGATGAACCTTGAAGTTGAATCCAATGTGATGCCACTCTCTCTCTTTGAAGTTATCTTCGCTTTCAAACCCCAATACCGTCTGCCCTGATACCGATTCTGCAGGATTTACCTCAGAATCCTAATTACTGGTCATTTGCAAACACAGTTCATAACATCCTTAATTTTCTTAACATCCCTTCGCAAAGGTGCTGCCTTTCTCTAAAACAGGGTACACACCTTGGCTATTCCCTGCTCCCATCATCTGCCTCGTCCTGACCTCTCTCTTCAAATCTAGACAACCCGGTACCTTGTTAAAGGCATCATTCTTATCTCATTCCGCAGTTCACGATGGATTTACTCCAGTTTTTGCTGATGACTCTAAAATAGGGGAGAATGTGGGTGCGTCTGCTGTCTTCCTATACCCTTTAGGATATGGGAAGACAGCAATTTTTAGACAGAATTAATGGCTATAATGATTGCCCTCTCTCTCTCAAATTTTATTCCATAGCCAAGACCACTCTTGTATCGTTTATTCAGATTCTCTCAGTGCCCTCCAATCGCTTAAAGCCCCCTATTCTAAAAACACAATGGTATCCTCCGTACAACAATTTCTTCGGCTGCTCCACTCTTTGAAGGAATAAATTACACTATGTTGGATCCCCTCTCATGTAGGGGTAACTGGCAATGAGGTCTCTGATGGAGTGGACAAAATGGCAGCCTATTAAAGGTACCTCCCGGATGGGCCATTGCGACAAGGCGCGCCCCTATCAACTGATTACTATCTGCTCTCGTCAGACAAGGATTTTTCTGATCTTATTGCAAGAGTGCCGGACGATGATCAGGCGGGGAGCGAAACTTAGAAACAAAGCCGAATGTTGGTGGGGTCTTCCTCCCACCGACGAAAGCGCTTACACGAGGTGATACTTGATGCAGCTTTCAATTGGCCACGCCTTAGCATCACCTCAGTACACTATATGTCACGGGACCCTCCTCCCATCTGCAAATTTTGTCGTTGCCACACCCCACAATCTGTTCGCCATATCTTCATTGACTGTCTCCCACTGAACCCTATTCGCTCGAGTCAGTACATTTATCTCTGACGCGTTTTGGAATTCACATCATTTACTCGATTCACTATAACTTAGAGGGATACAAATAATTGAATTGAGAACGGACGAGAGACTCATACATCCACCACAAAGCTAGTAGACTGTCTATTTACTTGTCAATTCATATTTACCAATAAGAAGTT
>JABUQX010040155.1:5000-35000 GCA_015478945.1 Trachelipus rathkii
GTGCTGACTCTGTCCAGCTCTCACATAGACTTCAAAGGCTATGACAATCTTACTGTGTTTCAATTGGTTAAAATTGGAACAACTTGCTATATGATATATTCCATTTCTTTGACTTGAACGCATTCAAAGCTTTTATTAAGAATTATAGAGACAGTAAGAGCCACATGGGCTATCGAGACTGTCCCAGTCAACCACTAACCAAACATGCTCTCTGCAAATCCACAAAGCACCCTAGGGATTGTCAATTCCTGTAACTAAATCTAGCATTTGGCTTAGTCAAAAATAATGAATATATATATATATATATAATATATATATATATATATATCTATATATATATATAATGTATATATATATATATATATATTATATATATATAATATATATATTAATATATATATATATATAATACCCAAACCATGAATGCATTATAACTAGTTTATGGTCATAACATGCAATCTAACATTATAATACTGTAACTAAAACCCGCAATTTTGGCCTCGTAAATATTTTATAAGATACAACATGCCATATACATCCACGTTTTTTAATTTTGTATCGAGTCAACTAAACAACCCTCCTGTTGGAAGCCATCCAAATTTTAACAACTCTATTACTGAATGCTGCTTTTCCGGAGATGCCGGCTTAAATTGACCATGGCTTTCGGAAAGTTTTCCTCAATCCGATGATAATGGTGTAGACCTTTGCCATACAGGACTATATTAATTATTTATATATATATATATATCATATATATATATATATATATTAATATATATATATAATATATATATATTTATTATATATATATATATATAATATATATATATATATATATATAATATATATATATATATATATATATTATATTATATATATATACATATATATATATATATATTATATATATATATAATAATATATATAATATATATAATATATATATATATATATATTTATATATTATATATATATAATATATATATATATTGTCCGACTAATCCTCCCAGGAGGTCATGGCTTCTAGGAAAGCACGACGCTGCTGTGGGACCCATGGAGCAGGTAATTGGTTACACGCTAACGGCTTAATTCGCTTGGCTGACAGGACTATCGTGGATGCCAGAATGTTTTCGCACAGTAGCAAAGCGCTACCATGTACTCATTAACGTCTGAGTGGGACGAAGCTATAGCTATAGTTAATAGAGAATAGCTCAAATTCTTTATGCTTCAGCTCAGTCTAAACCTGGCCTGCTCGCTGCCAGGCGAATGCTCTACTGTCAGCAGGAACGCTCTCATAATATATATACAATATATTACATATTATATAATATATATATGTTATATATTTATAATATATATATATTTCGATTTCTTATAATATTTATATATATATATATATATACTATAGATATATATACTATTATATATATATATATATATATATATAGTTAGATCCTATATTTTAAATATAGTATATTCCCTATACACTCATATACTAAAGGTACAAATTTTTAAGAAATCTTTATATTCTATATATATATTATAAAGCTATATATATAGCTTTATAAATAAATAAATATATTTCAAGTATTGCAAATGTAACTTCTGAGTGTTTATTACGTAAATTGCTATGAAATCCAGTCCAAATTTTCTTAGTGGTTGGTTTGCTTATAAAAGTATTTGATTTCATTGCAGAGCAGTTGATAACGGTACATTCATCAATACATGATTATTATTATTATTATTATTATTATTATTATTATTATTATTTTATTATTATTATTATTATTATTATTATTATTGAAAGGACGGCGAGTCTTGACCTGAGGGCATCTCGACCCCAGATGCTCCGGTAGCCCTATCCTTCTGCCTCGGCGTTCCTACTCTGTCTTTACAAGAGGATAGTAGCATCTCGTCTTCTTCATACATTGGGGAGTTTTCAAGGTTTCTTTCCTTACCAGTTTTAAATTTTTTGGCATTTGTCTACATCGGACCCCTTTCTTCGATTGAACCATATCATCAGCCAGGCTTTTTCGAGTGATATAATGGGCTTGATGGTCTTTTCTTGACCTCGAGAAAGCATGTGACTAATCTTGAGATTGGAAATCTTTTACCGGCTACACTCACTGGGTCTTCGAGAGCAACTCTCTTTCCCACTCGCCAGCCTTAGTTGGCCAATATGTATATTCAGATTCGTTGAAGAACCACCTTGTCCCGAATTTTGACTTGAAAGATGGAGTGCCTCAAGGTTTTACAGTTTCAGTTAGATTTAACGATGTAGTCACTAGCATCTCAGCTACAGACTACAGTCCATTGTTCCCTCTTGCTAACCTTAGCTTCGCTGCCTGGTATGATCGATTCGCGTGTTTTTCAATTCTTCACTGCGAAGACGAAGGCTATACTTTTCCATCGCAAGGGCAAAAGAGAATTGCATAAATATATCTCGTCTATGGTTCTTCCATTTGAGCCGACTCACAAGTCCGCTTCCTGGGCCTGATCCTGGATGATCGCCTGACATATTTGCACCATATGCAACATTTCAAAGCAATTGTCATCCTGTAATGGATAATAAATTGGGGAGAAATTGGACTGTGGTTGCTCTGTCTATGGCCAAACCTCTCACCCCACCTTCTTCTCGATCACGTACAAAACTACGATTTGAGAATAGTAACCGGAGCTTCCGTCGCCGAAGTTCAGTTTGGAAGTGGAGGCTAATGTGATGCTGCTATCTTTTCAAAAAGAGCATCAAATGTGTTTCTTATTTCTCTGCCCTCATACCTCTACGTCATCAGCTATGACCCTCACTTATGGCTGAAGCAACCAAAAAATCCTGCTCTTTGGCTTTCGCATCAACTTCTTCGAAACTCTTTGCTTGGAGTTATTCTGTACACATACGATATTAACTGTGCATTTTGGTTATATATTTTGGTCATACTTTAAAATCACAAGTGTCCTTGTTTAGCAAGAATCACAAACATACAATTAATACGTAGCGGTTTCAGATTCTTGAGAATGATAAATAGGTTAATCGAAGTACTCCCAAACCACACTGGATGAGGGCGCCATTAACAATTACTTCAACAGGTTTCGCTAAAAATTGATCTCGAGTTTTTTTTTTAAATTCACACGTACAGGTCTATCAATATACTAGAGTCAGTAAATTGTCGTGACTTCAGGTGTGGCTCAAGTTACTGCCACGACTTCGAGTCGGTATGACTCAACTCAGAATTCTGATCACAAAATTCGCTAAATATTCTGACAAGTTCCAAAGGACCATTCTTAGTCGCGCATTTGTCCGATCGAATATGCGAATATTATTAACTCGCGAATTGAATATTAAAAAAGCTAAATTCCGTCAATCTCTATTACCACCTAACTAGTCTAAACCTAACGGGCGTTGAAGCTGTTAAGTGAAGACAATAAAATATTTGTATAGTCCGAAAATTTTCAAAATATTTTTCCATAAAATTCTCTTAACTATAATTGGCAAATTTAGGCATTTGAGATGATCTGAGATACATTTCTTTTTTAGAAGAGGATTAGATCGTTAGTTAATAAATGTACCCAATTTTAAATGGAATTTAAAAATATTTCTGATTTTTAAAAATTTCAACATTTTTATTAAGAATATACAGAGTAATATTGGCTATTATGAAACATTCCTAAAATAGCTTTTCCTTTCCTTTTGACTGTGGCATGGGAAAAAGTAAAAACTTAGAAATAACTTTTAATTGTAAAGTATGACAAGCTTTATAATATATAATTATATATATAAATATATATAGTATATATTATATTATTAATATATAATAATATAGATATATATAATATATATATATATATAATTATATAATATAAATATATATAAATATAAAGAGAGAGAGAGCTAAAAAATAATTATAAAAAAAATTCAAGAAGAAAGAACAATATTCTTATTATAATTTGATGGAGCTCTTCTCTTTCGTTTAAAATATATAAATTATATCAATATATATATATATATATATATAATATATATATCAATTAACAATATATATATATATATATATTATATATATATATATATATATATATATATATATATATATAATTCCTTAAAAAAAAATTAACATTATACATAGTTATAAAATTACGGATTGATAAAGCCTAATGAGTAATAAACAAAGTTCATATCAAAGAAGTTCCTTTAACATAAATTCAAATCTCACTACTAACTACATTTTTGCAACATGTATCCATATAAATAAGTAAGACTACTTTAGGAAGCATACTAAAAGAAAATTAGACACTTCAAAAGTTTAGTTTCAAAATATTTCCCCATTTTGGGAAAAACAAAATAATTTGGAATTAAGTCTACAATGTTAGAACGATAATCCTAACCTAAAGCTAGCCTCATATGTCCAGACATATCCTAATAATATATATATTTACGAAATATATAATAATATATATATATATATATATATATACTATAGATATATATAAATATAATATAACCTTATATATATATATATAAATTATATATATATTATATATATATATATATATCAGTCAGGGATTTGCCGTTCCGGTAAGTAGGGTATACACTACATGATCAGATCAAAATTTGTAAAAATATAAATCAAAATCTATGTCACAATAAACAATTTTATACTGCATATAAATTAACAAAAAACAAACAAACATATATACAATTTAAGAGGAGACAACAGCTATTTAAAGAAAATAAAATATCTTTAATTTTCATTCAATTTTGATGAACGAAACACCGAAAGAAAGATCTCACCGTATCGCTTCTAAATCTGAAAAAACAAAGAAAATTGATCGAGTAGAAAATGAGTCATCTCCAGTTTCAACTTTTTTCATTTAATTCTTAATCTTTTTTTTTTTTGGCATAAAGATTGTTGAAATCAGAATCTAGAAAGAATGTAGGAAAATTAATTACATTTGACTGTTACAATTGTAAAGGTCGTTGAATATTGACGAGATATTTCTTTTAATAAAGGTATAATTTATCATGATTGGATAAAAAAAATTCGCGGGATGAATTTTGTCAAATGTCGGAAATGAGGATAACTTTTTTCCACAAAACTGATTTTAAATCTGTTCGCAAATTTGAAATGCAGTAAGTTCTTCCTTTTTCCTTTTGGTCTTTGTCCCACCTCAAAATCGGATGAAAATATAAAAATGTCCACACAAAATTGTAAATGTCGCAACCCTCTAAAATTCTAAATGATACAAAACCTTAGATAGATATGTCGTCCGTACAGATATTGACTATAAACTTTTCACTGCATAGCACCAGGGTCGAAACATTGTTACTTTTTCCAAGAAATTCCGGAAAAAAAAGACGTACATTATTCACAGAATTAACAATTAAGATTGGAATTTGGCTAAACTGAAGAAACCGCACAACTAAATAAATATATATATATATAATATATATATATTATATATATATAGATATAATAAATATAAAATATACTATATATAATAATATATATATATATATAATATATATATATATATATATATATTATATGATATAATATAATATATATAATAATATATATAATATATATATATATATATATGGCTGAACAACGACCGAATTTCCACTTATCAATCAAAAGAAGTAAAAACCAATAATTAAAAAAAAAACATACAATCTAATTAATTTCTATACCCCTCCATCCACTTCTCAACACTACCCTTGGAATTATATTCCAGATCTATCCCCCTTAACTCAATATAATAACTTAATACTGCTCGAGACTTCAATGCTCATCATCCTGCATGGCTTAACACACATACACACACACACACACATACAAACCTTGAGGTGAAACACTCACTCAGTTTCCTCAATAACAGAACCAAAGCACTAGACAACCATTCCATCATAATCAGAACTCCACGTCCCCCGACGTACATCCAAACACTAAACCATGAAACCAAAACAAGCAAAAATATTCCGAACAATGAAAAAAATCCAAACATCACAAACACAACCCCCACCAACCCACGAAGCTATCTTTAAGCAAAATAATTAAATCCTAAGCCTCAGAAATTAATGCAATATTAATATATCACACTATTCTAAAACCACTCCTAAACCCATAATCCCCACAAGAGATTAACAACTAAACGTCTTAAAATATTAAAAAAATCAAGAAGAAGTACTTAGAAGTACTCAATACAATACAAAGCCTCAAAAATCACAATCAGAAGGACCGGACAAATTATCCAATATTCATCTCAAACCTCTAAGAATCAAAACCATCACAGCCCTAACCCAATAACACAATCCCTCCATTCTGGAAACGCACAAATAATCCCAATACCAAAACCACATCAACAACCCAGCCTTTTATAGACCTATGTCATTGCTTTCTACAATATCCAAAGAACTTGAAATATTAATCCTGAATATAATATCCCCTTTAATTCTCCAACCAGATTCACAACACGGATTTAGAAACACTTAACCACCACTCTGCTAACCGATTTAGCACAAAACATCCTCACAAGCTTAAATCAAACTTCTCCCCTTGCCCGAACTCTCCTTGTAGCAATAGACACCAACAAGGCATTTGATACAGTCCCACGTCACCTTTTAACAGACAAAATATTAAACACTGAAATAATAAGAAAATAATAGCAAATTTCATATCTGGTCTGTCGTACGGCTGGAGTCATGCAAGGACGCCACTCCTCCCACACATACAAATTATATAATGTAATCCTCCAGGACTCCATACCATAGCAACACTCATCAGTCTCTTTGTGCATGACCTACCACACCACACCCCAAATCCACCTCTGTAAAAAGCAATAGCTATGTAGATGACCTAAGAATTACAGCTCAAAATTCCTTTATAAATGTAGGAAGCAGAGAACTACAACAATATATAAACCAACTAGAACAATGGCTACTAACAAACAGAATGACTGCTTCATCTAGAAAAACCTCTATCGCTCTACTTACACCTGATGGAAAAGAATCAAATTTCCATCCAGCAAATTTCCTTTCAAACAATAGACTCCATCTTAACAAACAACCCACCACCTTTGGCTTGACTTTCGATACATATTTGAATTTTATATATATCATTATATATAATATATACTATATATATATATACACAATGAGCTGTCCAAATTTAGCAACCATTCTCTGCAAAGTTATAAAAAGTAATCTGCCTCTTCCGTTTTCTTTTTACTCGAATAAACAAAAGTTTAATACCGGTTCGATTTCCTTGAAAAAAATATTAATTACCGTCTTTACTTTTGCAACTACACTTACATATTCATATATATATATATATATTATATATTTATATATATATATATAGTATATATATATATTATAAATATTAATATATAATACTATATAATATATATAATATAATATAATATATATATAATATACTATATAGTGAAAATGTCTTTAAGAGGGCTAACCCAAGACACTTTTAGTCTCGATTGACTATATATAATATATATATATATTTATACTAATATATATAATATATATTATATATATATAATAATATATATATATATAAAATACAATATATATAAATATATATAATATTATATATATACTATAATTATTCTAATGGCAAATTGCAGCATTTTAATATACTATAATTATAATAAAATATAATATAATAACTATATAATATATTATATATATATATATTATAATATTATATATATATATATATATATATATAATATATATATATATATATATATATATATAATATCGTTCTCTAATTCAAGGCAATAAATTTTCAGGAAGTTTTTCCTATATGATATATATATAGGATATCGATAGTATATATATATATATAAATATATATATATATAATATATAATATAATATAATATATTATATATATAAATATATATATATAGTACAGATATAAAGTAATTTTATTTGGATCTGAATGATTTGTTTTAGTAACAAAACAAAAGCGAAGAATGGAAATATCATCTTATTTGGTCGATTTCTCTTTATAACCAGTTTTTTTATTTTTAATATTATTATAACTATAAATAATATATAATATATAGATAGTATATATTATATTATATATATATATAATACTAAATATATATATAATATATATAGTATAATTTAATATATATTATATATATATACATTATATATATAATATATAATAATATATATAATATATATATATATATACTAATATATATATATATATAATATATTATAATATAAATATATATACAATATATATATATAAATATATTATATATATATAAATATAATAATTATTACGAATATATAATAATATAATAATATATATATATATATATAAAATATATATATAATATTATATCTATATTATAATATATAATATATAATATATTTAATATATATATATATATATATATAATTTTTTTGCGTAATATTCTGACATAACCTACCAAACCCAACCTAAACGTAAATTCAAGTGATTTAAACATGGGCTTTAAGAGGAGTAAATTTAATACATGAGACAAACAAAAGATGAGCAGAGTTCACCAAACATTAGTTGGCTGGTAAGTGTCGTGCCCACAACGGCGAAATCTGGGTTTTCAATCATCGTTCAAAATTCATGTGAGAGTAAGACCCTTGTGGTTACTAGCGGTGACCACAGTGGTGATGGAATCGATTGGTAAATTACTCGAGTATCTGCCTATAAAGCTATCACATTATTTGAAGAAGAATAGTGTGTGTTGTGTGGAACGCCACACATGCAGAGATAGATGGTCAAAACAGTTAAAAAATAGAACGTTTATTTGTCTTCACCCTTAGATTAAACCCAATTTAAAAAGAAGGGTGAGCCGGCAGCCACAAAATCGGAGAGCAGTACTCCATACAAGTGCAATATGCCCTTATATAAACTGGAGTGCAGCGGTTAAGAAGGGAAAATATTTCTTCCAATCTGAACAGAACTCCCAGTTCTTTAAGGCCATCTTAGCATCTCGTGGGATATGAGGTCCAAAGGCCAATCTTTGTTTATATTCATCCAAGAATGTTATGTCTTCACAAGTTGAAATATGTTAGGAGCGTCGAAGGAGATGAAAGGTGGGAGACATTATTTGATGAAGGAATGTAAAATGTTTAGTTTTTAAAGAATTGAATATCACAGGTTGCTGTGACCCACGGGAAATCCAATCCAGATAAACAAGATAGAATTGGAAAGCTGAAATGAGATGCAATGCTAGATGCAAAACGGAACGATTTCAAAGAGGGAGAATGAAGGTTGACTTGTCAGCGTAAAAATGAACATAGTTAGAAGTGCAACTGAGAAGATCGTTGACGCGAAAAGTAGAACTAAATTGGAGATTAGAACAGAACTCGATTAACACCACAATTAAAAGAAAGACGAAAATTCTTCCATCTTCGCATGCATATGGACCGATCAGAGAAAAATGCAAAAGAGTATGCAAAGAGAGAAACTCAAAATGGAAGGGTTCTTGGAGAGCATGACGTTTGCCATACTCGTCATAATGCCAACCACACCAAGACTCACTAAGTCCGCTGAGGGCAGAAGACATATAGTATGTGACGATTTGGAATAATTTATGTCACCAGTTGACCTTGCGGAGGTCGAAAGCCATACTGATGACTTTTTCGGGAAAAAAGAATGGCATGAGACTTTAGATGAATCCAGGAAATTTGAGAGTTAAAGAGGGTTCAAATATTTTAGACAAAAATGCAAATAGGTAGATATAGGATGAAGTTAGAAGCAGAAGCGCAACCCTTTTCGGGGGAGATTGCTTAACATATGCGCGCTTCCCCAGCACTGAGGAAAAATATAGTTTTAAAGCAAGGAGAGTAGAGTTGAACAAGACCTTAAACCATTCCCTCAAACACGGGAGAATGCCATCCCGACCAATAACCTTCCTGGAACTTCCTAGACTCAGGATCCTCATACAACCCGTGCATGTGCAACCACAGGCAGAGCATGCGGACACCTGAGAGAGAAGGATTAGAGGAGGATGCCAGAATCCTTAGGGTAATTTAGATGGAAACCAACTCAAATTGCCATTTCTCTTGTTCCACGAACAATACGCTGATTTATTTAACTGACCCTCGCCAGACCACCAACGCTGATTTATCAAGCTTGCAACTCTTCACTACAAACCTTATATCATACCTAATAACACATTTAGACGAATTTGATGCACATTCTCATCCTCTTCCACCTTCCCCTCACTTCTTATGACTAACATTATAAATTTCCTAAAGTTGTGTTGCTCTCTCCTGAAACTTAATATAGAAGCTTATTGTCCAGAATCACTCTGCTGTGGTTCAAAACTATCTTCCTACTTCCAGCCCAGCCTTGGCAACGGTTGTTTTCTATCAACTTCGACCTTTTCTTATTGCTGGAGACGTGAGCTTTATCAACCTTTGACCTAAAAGGCATATAATTAATATAATATATAATTATCATTTATATATATATAAATATATATATATAATATTATTATATATATATAAGCTTATATTATATATATATCGAGCTGGGCTGCCTTATAATTGTTTTGAGTCGCCTGCGACCTATGCGCCTAGCGCCTTATGCCCCGGAACCATAAGTGCGCTAGCCGATGCCCTCAATATTTTGCACCATCACGCCTATTCCCTTTGCGGCCTTTACTTTTCGCCGCAAGTGTCCTGGTTTAGCTACACTTATTGCCTAAGTAAACTTAGTTGCGATAAATAAAAAGCATGCTTTTATAAGGAAAAAAAACACATTTATTACTTTTTGTAATTAAAACACGTAAACTAATAACTACACGTCCTCTTCCTCCTCCATGTCACTTTTGGTCCATGTTTTTCCCCAGGTAGTTCAAGCCACGAGCGCTGAAGAAGTGAAAATTTTCAGAGCCTGTTGCCAATTTATTTTAGTTAAGAACTACTGAAGTAGTTATATATACTAGTATTGATAATATAATAATATATATATATATATATATAATATATATACTAAATATATTATATATAATCTATATAGGTAATTATTAATATTATTTTATATAATTATTTATAATTTAGTATTATATATATACTATTAAATTTACCATGGTACAAATAATAATTAATATTATGTAGATTATGAATGTTTGTATAAATAAAATAGTGTCACCTTATGGCAAATTATATGTTAGTTTACTTACTTTTTTATAATAATATATATAAAAAATTATATAATATAATATATAAATTAATTAAATAATATAAATATATATAAATAATATATAATATTATAAATAAAAAAATAATAATATATATAATATATTAATAGGCATAATTAATTATAAATAATAAATTAAAATATATGGTCCAGAATCGATCACAGATTTTTATAGGTTAATACAACCTTAGTTTAAATTACTATCCTAATAATAAATAACTTATACGATTAAGTACATATACTATACAATATATAATAAAAATATATATATATAATATATATAAGGCTACTACTACTAAGTAGCAAATATATTATATGAAATATCGATTATTATTATAGATCAGATAATATATATACCATATATAGTCTAATATATAATATTAATTAATTAGTTTCCTAAACGAAACAAAAATAAAATATTATAATCATATATATATACTGGCTTTATTTTCATATATAAAATTATAATTAATAAATAACATTTATTAAATATAATTATAGATAAATAATAGGGTTGCCAAAGTATAAATATAACTATAATAACTCATCTACGTTATGGATATAAACTATATTATACCATATATTTAGTTACCATAAAACTTAATGTTTAACTCTTATAATAATAAATTTCAATGATTATACTTAAGGATGAATAAATAAATAATAGTACTATATATAATAATATAATATCTATATATATCATTTAAAAATTTTATCTATATATAAAAATTTAATATTAAAAAATATTAGCTTTCATATTATATTACTAAACTTTATAAAAATATATTATATCTAAATAACCATATAATACAATAGGTATATTATATATATTATAGTATATATATGATATTCCAGACCTTACCAGGTAGTATACAATTAGACTCATCTATATGTTTTTATACGTTGGTTTCTCTAAATATACTAAGAGTTGCATGTACACTCTTCTAAGTTCTAAAATTTTAAAAGAGGAGTAAAAATAAAAAAATTCACTTAATAAATTCCTATTCATATAGGCGCGGCTATAGGTCTTCAAAGAATGGCGCGTGCGCGTCATTGGCTCTAGTTCCCCTAAATTTTAAATCAAATTGGTTGACTTGCCTCTAGCGGCCTTGCGCCCTATCTTATATGATTAGGGTGCGCATATAGGGCGCAGTCACGTGCCGACAAACTATTGGCGCAACGCCACTCTATAAAAAACGTACATAGACAATAGATATTGTATGTTAACAATCTAATAAATAGACGGTTATATTAACATTTATTCAGTATATTATTTAAATTCTTGTAGTTATTATAGAGATGTATTAATTTTTTCATTCATTTATCCTCATATCCTAATTAATATAAATGATTCCTCCACTATTTTACTCAAAAAAATAAATTTCAGTTCACTGAATTAAATTATACATGTAAGTTATTTAATTATATATTAAGTAATAAGGTATGTATTAATATCCTAGATTCATCCCTCTTAATAGCATTTTACTGCTGCAAGTGGAGGAAACCGTCATAAATTTAAATAATAACAATTTAATAATAAATAATAATTAATATAATAGTAATATTAAATAATAATAATATAATAAATAAAATAATAATTAAAATAATATTATATATATATAATAGATAATAAATAATTAATTAAATTAAAATAAATTATTACAACAAAATTTAATAAAAAATATTACATTTAAAATATATCGCATAATAGTTATATAATTTTGATAACTGATTTATAATAAAATACAATATAAATAAAATATTTATAAAAATATCTAAATCAAATATATTTATTTATATAATATAAAATATAATTAAATTAAAAATAATACCTCAATAATAAAACTAATCATAGGATATATTAATAAGTCAGACTATTTCACTTTCACGAACTTAAAACAGAAAATGGGAACAAATTACCATTAGCAGGGTATAACAAATACACATTTATAAATAACAATAGTCAAGTATAATACATATTTAATTATATATCCAACTTTCATGAAAGTGTAACCTAATGGCAACAAAATTTGAGCCGCCAAAATAATACAAGGATAATTAAATTTAAGCAATTGAATTTAAGTGTTGAGCTAACCGTATCCCATTATAACATAATATAATACATTATGGTACATTATACTAATTAATTATTCATCAAAACACATTATCAAGGATATTTCAATTATAAATACAATCCACGAATTAGCAAAGCAATTAATTAACTGATCGATACTATATTCCTATCTTGCAAATACATAGATCCACTAAATTATAACTTTATAAATGTGTATATCGTATTCTGTTAACATCATAGATTATATTGGTCTTTAATTTCATGTGAGGACGTTTATCCTGATAATCAAGTTTATATTTTAGGACCTAGGGGATTCCTATCTGATGGTATCCACCCGAGTAAACCTCTAATTAATGCTTTTTGGGAGATGTTGTATGCCTATAACATCTTAGATATTCCCTGTAGACCTCGATCAGCGTTGTTTCCCACACCAGCCGAAATTGGCCCTACTATCAATATATTAAATGATTACATAAATTATAACCTACTTCTTTAGACATATTATGACGCCTTACTATACTCGAATATTATAAATATCACGACGGATGGTGCTTAGTGCATGCGATTCTAAGTTATTTAGCCGATAATAATTAGTTATATAAAATGTTAGACATATATTATACCTGTACATACATTAAATATATAATATTATATGATTGAAGTTACATTAATATCAGGTACACTAATCCTATATTGCTATATATATCTAAAGATAGCTGCATAATTAAGCACAACGCTACTCCTATATGGTATTCACTATCTTTAGGGATAGTATTATAAATTCATAAATAAATAAATAATATATAGCCATAATAAATAATATAAAGACCTATGTCAGAAATAAGCCTTACTTTCATGATATTAACTAAATATCACAGTGGCAAAATCTTTATATGGTAATAATTACGTATTACAATTTCGATTATTTAATAATTTATTATTTAGTAATATACACTAAATAGAGTATGGGTATTATAGTGAGTATTAATTATTATTTAAGTATATATAATATTAATTATATATAGGATTTTATGGGTATATTATTCAGGTGATTATATATTAAGGTATTTTAATAGATGTATGTTATTATAGTGGTGAAAGTTTGGTTTGATACACCACAGTGTATATTATTATATGTAGCTTTCACGTTTTTATCCTAATTGTTAAATATTATTATTAATATGTTTATTATTTATAAAATACTAAAATTGTTAATCCTGTACTATATTGTTATTGTTATCAGGTAAATGCGCAATTTCTCCTCAGAATACAACATTAAGAGATTATATTTTATTTTTATTATTATTAGGACAGAACATGGATGCTCTTTTACAAAAGATCAAAATAAATTATAAATTGTCTTTACTTTTTGGCTAATCTAAGATTACTCTTGCCTCAGTGAAGTGTATGATAAATAAAAATTTATTTCTTACATATCACTTATATATCTATAAATAAACATTGCGTGTATGATTAGAATGTAAAATAAATAAATAAATAATGCGCATATATAATATATATAATATATATATATACATAATAAGAATAACCATAAAAAAACATATATATAGTTAATTAATGGAGAATGAGATGATAAGTAATAAATAAAATAATTTTCTGGACGTATAAATAATGTTGAAGAATATAGAATAGTGTTTATTATCGTAATGCTTATAACATTAATCCTAATTATAGTTACACGTCCAAGGCCTAATCTAATTAAGTCTGATTGAATAAGTCTAGCATACAGGATTCATCAATATGACACTCATAATAATAACGGTGGACTAATGTTAATTAATATATTAATTTATATATAGGATAATATATTGCTATTTTCATTATTTATATCCAGTATTTAATGACTCAAGTTACATTAGCGTTCTAAATAGTATACTTAGTCATAGCACGTTATATTATGTGTATTGTGTTAAACACTAGTATCGGAGTCAAGCATGATAGTATCGCAATTCTCGTATAAAGAACTACGTAATAGTGATTAATTTATGTGGCAGGTTATACACTTAGGGGCAACACCGTATATCTTAAGTAATCATTAGAATAAGTGATATGGAGGAACTAATCACGGGAATACTATGAATTACTTGGTTTCTTTACTACAATTTGACGGTTAAGTACTAAAATATAAAACCAGATTTTGGTAGTACTCAACTAGAGATTAATTATGGTTGGCTATATTAGTTACTATACAATGACCAGAGAGAGAGAGAAAGACTAGAGATCAACTTGTTCTACTTTGCCAAATAATTGTACCTGGTATATTCGTGAAAAAAGTTTCAAAAGTAGATTCGAATAGTGGTGGAAAAAGGAATTATCGCATTACGAACAGAAACTTTGGAAGAAATTTTCTTATCTTCGTTTTATCATAAATCTATAGTAATTCGTAGCTCTTTGGAGTAACCTGTTTAGTCTGATATGAAATATATCGTTTCAATTGTATTTGTATATCTCTCATAAAAGAGTATTTATGGTTCCCGAAGAGACTCTTCTCAAGGTCGAAGAATAACTCTGAATTAATATCTTTATTACACCTGATATCGCAAATATAAGTCATTTCACTTGTAAGAGATAAAACTAAGGTATGTGACAGGTAAGGTAGAGTGCGTAATAGTAAATAAATAATTATTATAGTTACTTTTAGTGGTAGTATAAATACTAATACGTGCTCAATAGAGTTGAGGCGTTTGCAGTGACGAGCTCTCTTCTAGTGAGTATTATTCTTGAAATAAAGTGCTAATTTCTTAGATAAGCATATAAGATTGTACTGTTACACTATCGAGCAGAATGGGTAGTGCTACAATCATACGAATTTAATCTTTATCAAATTTTTGAAAGTAACCAATTTCTCTACATTCTAAATTATAATATCATGAATTAATGTATTATTTAATGCTAAATGAGATTTGATTATTTTCGTCGAATGAGATTTATTATATATTACATTTGCAATTTAAATACAGATTGAATATAAAGGAAGATTCTTTATGTTATCTGAATATGAATAAATAATATAAAGAAGGCATAAAAAATTATTCATTGTATATAATAATTGTTAGTTATCATCTATTAATAAAAGAATCGAAAATTCATTTTAAACTATTGATATTAGTTAGATTATGGGTTAATCATATTATATACAATAGATTATTGGAGGTTAATTTTTAATCATCAATTTGACTTAACATTCCATGTAAATGTCAAACTTGGAGAGTAAAATAGGTTATCGTATATATATCGCTTCTTTATCATGAGTACACAAATTGGTGAAAATTAATATGCTACATTGTTATAATCGTGGAAGACCACAAAAATACTCTACAAGTTATGAAGACATCTAGTGACAGAGAACAGTAGATACTTATCACAGTAAATATCCATTCGAAGGTAACTCATCTAGTAATTATTTTTTATGCAGGAGAGGGAATGAGAAAAGGTTGTTTCAGAGAGTTTTACAAGCAAGAAAAACCCAAAAATTGGAACGAAGATAAATAATAAAAGATAGGTAAATTGCATTAATGGTATGGAAGATTGAGATCGCATTCCTAGTAAAATAGTGATATTGATATCTGTGAGTGTTTAAAAGTACATGTTGTTGTTATGGTAACTGTCATGCCAAATGGCGTTTGTTTTTTGGTTTTTTTGGGTTTTTGCTATTTTGTGCGAGGAGGAGGTAGTAGAGGTTTGGTATTCTATTGAGCAATTAACTGATTATTAAAAAGCAGAAATCAAGATGGATAGCTTGTATTTGTCACAATAGTATGTTGTATATTGTGGAAGATTTGATGTTTTTTGAAAGCAAAAGGAATTCGATAATATTATTATATGGCATAGGAGACATCATTAACAAAGATGATGACAGTCGAGCTTAGTACTTGAAGTGAGTATGTTGATATATTAAAAGCAAGGTTATGAAACTATCTGAGATCTAGATAGGAATAATAGTGAAAATAGGGCTAACGTCTATAATAATATAAGATAAGTGAAAAGATCACAATATATAAGATTATAAATTCTTATAGATCTAAGGAAAGAAATTAGAGATAAGTAAAAGACAAATTTTACTTGTAATTAAAATTATTATAAGAACTATACACATTTATAATCTGTGCTTAGATTGATAGATCATTAACAACATTTTATTGCCATCAATAGGAAGATATCAGGTTTAAATAGAAAGGCGAAAGAATCTAGAAAAAATATAATAAATGAAGAAGTTATTGAAGAAGATAGCATTGGGAATACTTATATTATAATAATATTAATAAATAATTATTAAGTAATAATATAATTGGTGATAGTATTAAAGGAATTGATTATTAATTAAGATTTATGACTTTGGAAATTGATAGAGTAATTGCTTGGAAGTTTGTGTCAAATAATAATGAAATATAATAAATGTGTAATAGTTTTGTCTTTGAAAATATGTTATGATAATCCTAATATGAGAATAATCGATTCAGATAGTGATTTGAGAAGAAAAAGTTATATGCATAAGAAGATATCCTACTCTCTGACGAATACGTCAATATCAGATTGACGGTGTATATTTTATATATCTACAGTTACGTTTCACATTAATTGACCAGCTATCTAGGAATTGATATATATATTATATCTGAGTGGGGCTAATCGACTGATTTTTAACAGAACGAAATATGTGTTCTAACATGGGATTCGTCTCGATCTAGTAGAGTGGACTGTTGGGTTAATTAATTAAAGTGTGAAAATGATTAATGATGTAATGAAAAGGTGAAGTAGTAAACTAAGCTAAAGCTTGAAGCACTCACTAGAATAATTGATATATATATCTTATCATAATAATTATGATATATATATATTATTGTAATTAATAATATTATATATATATATACTAATAATATATATTAGTCAACCATTGAATTATTTATATTGAATTAATAAAGTAGCATATATATGTTATTTATATATTATATTAATTATAATATATTTATATATTCTTATTTATGGATGAATGTATAATATAGTATAGTATATGTAATAGTATAGGAAGTGTTTACTACGACTTTTAATAAAACCAAACATAATTTATGTATATTAATATAACTGAGAGATGATTATATTGACGCTTAGCATTTTTAATATGCTAAAAGAAGTTATATATACGTATTAATAGGACATAAATTAATATATACTATATCAGATCTATATATATAATAAGTATATTCACACTAATAGTATTTATATAATTGAAGTATATACTTACGCAAGAGGGTAATAAAACGATATAGGAGTATTATAGGTTAATAATAAATAAACAAATATTAGTTATTTTTTTTATATATTATTATTTAAAGATTTATTTTATCTCTTTATTTTATTTCATTATTATTATTTTTTTATTATAAAAAGAAAGGGTAGGGATGATAACGATAATACCAATGTATACTTAGTGTAACATTTCAGTAAAAAACTGGAATTAAGAACTCTCGTCTAATTAAAATGTAGCTGCTATGAAACACACTTGTATATGATATCAGATTAATATACACTGTGTTGGGAATTGAATATGTTACTATGACTTAAGAAATAAGAAAAAAAATTAAATGAATATAAATTAATGTTTTAAGTAGATATAATACAGGAGTTATAAAACGACTGAAGAGGCTAAATAATTTAATATCGTCTAGATAGGATAGACATAAGAGTCTATAATTCACTACTATTACGATGGAGTGGTACAAATATATAGATGATCGTAATAATCTTAATAGTTGATTGATAGATTTCCCTAAGATTATAATCAATAGGCAAGTTGGATTATAGGATGTTCAGAGAATCAAGAAAATTAAAAAAACAAATAGAAACACACTCACGTATATGACTATATATACGACGCACATTATTTCCGTGGTATCAGAAGATAATGTACTTATACTGGAAAACTGCTGCGGATCTTTATGAGAAATTAATAAGTTATTAAAATATATGCTAAGGAATATTCTAAACTAGGCTTGGAAAACATTTTTAGCAGTGTTTTATTATACAATGAGTAAAATTTTTTAATTATAATTAGTGAGTTAAATGAAGTGCTCTATTTAATAACTAAGTGAGATAAATTCCAGCTCACAAGACTGAATCAAGAGAAGTAGGGTAAGTTTCAAGAAAGATACAACATGAAAATGTATATGATGTACATTATTTTATTTCACAAAAGTATTATAGAAAAAGAAGAGAAAAGTAACTTTTTAATAAAATATAATTATATATTTAATTACTATATATAGATTTTTTTATATTTTTTTTTTTTTCTATTTTACATTAGTATTAATATAAAGTTAAGTATATCAATTAATTAATTATCTTGACACGAATAATCAGGATGAATATGTACTATTATGTAGGTAATTAACTCTAAAAACAAGAGTTCGGTACGATATTACAGAAAATAGGTACTGTACGATTAAGCAGCCTAATGTTGCTAAAGGTGTTATGAAGGTTCATCTGAAGTAGAGAGATAGTTATTAATTTGGATAAACGATACAGGATACTTCAGATTCGAGTAATGTTATAAAGGATTTCTCTATCTGCTGTGATTGATCTTTATTAGCTCATACAAATATAGTATTCTCAGTATATATCCTCTGTGTGCCAAATGTTATCTGAATATATACTACTAATTACTAATAATCTCATATAGAAGGGGATTAATATAATAATATGTTTATATAATATTTTTTAAGCTGGCATTTTAGTTGATAGAATTAAAAAATATTAAGAGATATTGATAATCTGAAACATGAGTTTTAATTTAAGAGAGAGAAGAATAAAGAAAAAAAATGATAAGTTAATAAGTAGATTTAGATAATCGTAGATAATTAAATAGCGCAAAAGCAGCTTCACCAGAAAAATAGAGTATTTTATTTTATTTTAAAATATAAGAAATTATTTGGTTCCAGGTATCTTATTAGGTTCATATGTTAAAATTGCTGTAAATTTATATAATATTAATATGATTAAATAAATTTAATATATATTAATATATATTATATTATATTAATTATATATATATTATATATATATAATTATATATATATTTATATTATCTATATATTATATATATATTATATATATTATATATATATATATATATATTATATAGTATATAATAGATATTAATATATAATATATATATATAATATTTATAATATAATTATATAATATATAATATAATATTAATAAATTATATAATATTTAATTAATAATATATTAATTACTATATATTAATATATATATTATTATATTATATAATATTAATATAATTATTATATATATAAGTATAATAATATTAATGGATATTTAATACTTATATATTATAATATACGTAATATATTATATAATATAATAATATATATATATATATATAATATAATATAATATATATATATTATATATATTATATATATAATATTATATATTTAATATATTCTATATATAATTATGTATATATAATATATATATATAATTAATATAATATTATATATATATAAAATAAATATATTAATTATTATTATATATTTAATATATATATAAGTAATAATATACATTATATAACATAAATATTAGATATACATATCGTACATTTGATAGTTTAACTTGCTCTCTTGCATGAAATAGAGAATGATTGTGACTGGTGAAATATAAACACAAAATTATGTAACGTAAATGGTTTATAGTATGTAGCTAGAAGATCCGCTATTTATCTACATCCTTAAGAGGATATTTGCGTCCTGATAATAGATATATATAGGACACTATTGCTTCAATATAATAGTCGATAGTCATATATAATCATGATTAGATTAATATTGAACTTGTAGTCTGAATTTATATGATATTATCTGAGATTTCTCTAAAAATTTTCTGTAGCATATAACATGTTTTAATTAGAGGAGTAAGTACTATAACACATATTGATTAATAATACTTGGATTATATAAAAAATATATATAGATAAAATATTGTCATAAAGTGAGTGCGACGCGCAATAGTTCTCATCCGAAGCACTACGGGTTGAAAGCATTGCTACAAATAATATTTTAATTAATAAGAAAATATTATTGAGGAACTTCGTTTTGAGATAAAAATGTATATTGGTATGATGTAGAGTATATATTTAATATATAATAAATATCATTGTGGGTTTATTTCATAGTACATATCACTCACTTCTTCCACCTCAATACCAGAAAAAAAAATAAATAACAAAATAAAAAATAACAAAAAACTAAAGCGGATTTTGCTCACATTAAAAATCTAAAACAAAGACATTTATTCAATAAATACTCTATTATTTTAGGTAATTATTATTAGTTTTTCTTTATCAATTATTTTATATTTCTTATTCTTATATATTAAGTTTCAATTAATTCTGTTGAATGAGCTAATTTCATTCTCATTCTTCACTTCTGATTATCAACTATGAAATAAATATTTTCTCTACATTACTTATTATAGTAATTGTTGGATAAAATTGTCGTATTCCTATTCATTATCAGTATGATGATCAGTATTTGCACTTCACATAATACTATATAAATTTAAATTCAAAATATAATTAATATGTAATGATAGAATTTTTTAAAGCAATGTTGAACATAAATATAAATGTAGAGTCACGTGTATTACTAAATACAATATATATAATATTAATATATTATAATATAAATAATATATTTATATTATATAATATATATATAATATATATATATATAATATATTATATATATAATAATATATATATATATATTATACTTTTTCATATATATATATATATATATATTAATTATATATATATATTAATTATATTAATATAATATAATATATATATCTATATATATTATATTATATATATATATATTATCTATTATCATATAATAGTATATGAAATATATAGAATATATATATGTTAACTATCCATTTTAATGACTCGTAATATAATGTAATCATAATATCCTACAACCTTTATGCCCATATTAGATGCGCTAATGTATCAATAATAGAATATAATGTACTTCTGATAGGGTCAATATACAAATACTACTCATTAGCTTAGATAGACGTATCTGATAAAACTTATAATCAATAATATAATTTATTTTTTATTCTTCCACTACCACTACTACCACTACATAATATAATAATATATATTATATATATAATATCCATTTATATTTAACAAAAATAATGCTATTTAAGTCTACTACGGTACTAATATCAGAGTCTTAATCTTTATAAAGTTTATCTTCGTGACTCATTAAGTGCTCAGTCTTTGTGAGCGAGAACAGAAAGATATGAGAATCAAACACCATCCTCAGCAGCACTGGTCGAATCGAACATCTTTTTCACCCATTACCATACTAGCGTACAATAGATCTTAGATAACAAAAATCATCTAGCCCACAGCTCAGAATATACTTCCACTTCTCACTACACTTGTCACATACTTTGCGTGTCATAGACTCTTTCAGGTGGATGATTATGATCGATATACTAGTATATTATCGTCAAGCATTTCCTTCCTATTTTATATAATCATTAAGATTTTTTTAAAAATAATGGCTTTTCTATCTACATCAGATTATTTCCTTCAAAGAAAAATTTCCTAAATTTGAAAAAAAAAATATATATATATATATAGTGCGGTGTTTGCGGCCAGCGTAACATTCTAGCAATGACGAAATAAAAATTAATATTTTATATTGCCCCAGTCATCTTATTTAAAAAATAAAATTGTCCAGCATGAAAAAATTAGAAAAGAGGATGAAAATAGGAAAACGAATGCTATCGCGAAAACGACTTATCCAACAGATGCTTGAGAGTTAAAAAATATAGATCAAATTGCGAACAATTCGATTATTGAACTATTCGACTGCACAGTCATTTTCATTAGATTCCTCTCTTAGTTCCCTTAAAAGCAAGGGCACATCAAAGCAAACACGAATACGAACACAAACACAAACACAAACACAAACACAAATACTACCACAAACACTAACACTAACACTACCACAAACACTAACACTAACACTAACACTAAGACGAACACTAAGACGAACACGAAAGCGACCAGTCCAATATATGGTATTTCGTAACGACTGAAATGCAGCTTATCAGATAACTGAACAAATTGTTCCCGCGGGAAGTTACCTTTGGTGTGTCCTAACTACTCTGCAATACTTCGCGAGTAGTAATGGAACGAGTTCGTCGTCTACCAAGGTCATTGTGTTCTGAGTGTTTTTATCAGTGATAACTGATAAGAACACGTGTTTCGAGATAACGTTAAGTGTTTTTAGTGATAAGGTAATGGATTTGTTATGTTATTTCGTAATTATTATTTTTTTTATTTATTTATGTATTATTATTATTATTATTATTATTATTATTATTATTATTATTATTATTATTATTATTATTATTATTATTATTATTATTATTATTATTATTATTATTATTATTTATTTATTTATTTTTTTATTTTCATTTTATGTTTATTTCTTTATTTTTTTATTATTCCTGATGCTGCAACAGGTACAGTAACATCCGCATTCGTCGGTGTAGATACAGTCACCACAGAGCACGTGAGCGCCCGCAGCCGCAGCGGTAGCGACGTGACCGATTCCTCCGCCGTTTCCGGTCCCGGTCTGGTTCAGACATCGGTTAGTGTTGATCTGTAGAAGTCATCTCCTGACGGTGTTTATTATTATTATTATTATTATTATTATTATTATTATTATTTTATTATTATTATTATTATTATTATTATTTTATTATTATTATTATATTATTATTATTATTATTATTATTATTATGTCGAAGAAATTGAGATCACGGAGTGATCTCATTTTTGAGACGACTTCAGCTCAGCCCTCGGTTCCATCTCCGTCTTCTGCTCAGCCTCCGACTTTGGTTCCAGCTCAGCCCCGCACCGCACCGCACCGCACCGCACCACACCGCACCGCACCGCACCGCCACCATCCCCACCGCTCCGATTCCGTTTCCCTTTCCGACTCCGATTACGACTCCTAATATATATATAATATATTATATATATATATATATATATATATATATTATATAAAAATATAGAGAGAAGGATGTATAGTTTTGGTTATATACACATATTTTTAATATATATATTATATATAGAATATTATTATATTATTATATATATATATATATATATATATAAATAATATATAATATATATATATTATATATATATATAATATTATATATATATTATATATATATATATATTATATATATATATATATATATAATATATAATTACTTATATAATATATTAGGTGAAATAAACCGAGAGGGGCTCCGGCTCCAGGACCCCAAAGATTTAGGCTCCGGCTCCGGCTCCGGCTCAGCCTATGGCTCCGATATATATCTACATGGGTTAGAGTTATCATATCGGGTTAAAATTTGGAGAGGGGTTAGATGGTGACGTAAGATCGCTGTTAACGAGGTTTCATGACCATGCATCCCAATGGGGGGATGCTGGCCCCTCAAACATTAAATATTGACGTAGAAAGCTGAAACTCGGTATACAATCTTCATATAAGGTATCTTCATTGTAGATGAGGTTACATGACCGGGCATCCCCCATGGGGGGATACTAGCCCCCCAAATCTGAAATATTGACATAGAACAACGAAACTTGGTATACAGCCTTCTCACAATGTATCTTTGGTGTATCCGAGGTAAAATGACCATGAACACCCCATGGGGGGATTCTAGCCCCAAACCTAGAATATCGACGTAGAACGACGAAACTCGGTATATACTCTTCATATAAGTTACATATATCATATATGGGTTTAAATAGCCATACACACCCTAAAGGGGGGTCTCCAGCCCCAAAACCTGAAATATTGACATAGAACGATGAAACTTGGTATATACCCTTCATATAAGAAACCCACATCATATATGTGGTTAAATAGCCGTACACACCCCAAAGGGGGGTCTTCAGCCCCCAAACCTGAAATATTGACATAGAACGACGAAACTCGGTATACACCTTTCATATAAGGTACCCACATCATATATGGGGTTAAATAATCGTACACACCCCAAAGGGGGTCTCTGGCCGCCAAACCTGAAATATTGAATAGAACGACGAAACTTGGTATATATCTTGTCTTATGAATGTTTTGGTATACAGAAGAAAAGAAAAAAAATTAAAAATAAATAAAAATAAAAAAAAAAAATTTAAAAATTAAAAAAAAAATTTAAAAAATAAATTAAAAAAATTAAAAAAAAATTTAAAAAAAAAAATTTAAAAAAAAAAATTAAAAAAAATTTAAAAAGTTTAAAAAAATTTAAAATTTAAAAAAAAAATTTAAAAATTAAATATTTTTTTTATTTTTTTTAAGTTTATAACTTAAAAAAAATACGTTTTATATAGACTCAACCAGCCTCCAGAGGCTCCAGAGCCTCCAGAGCCTCCAGAGCCTCCAGAGCCTCCCCAGCCTCCCACTCTCCCCAGCCTCACCACCCTCTCCCATCTATGATCTATTGATTCATTGATCTATTGGTATATTGGTTCATGTCGTATTTTGTATAACATAACACAAAACTTTCATTTATTTTTGTTTTATAAGCTTTAAGCAGTTTGTTTTTACTAAAATTTTACGCTTTTCATATTTATAACTTAAGAAATTTGGGTTTTTATGCTAACGTAACAAAGTCTTCACATCAATAAAACTAACATATCATAACCGGAACTCGGTATATAATATACAACGACAACCTAACATATCTATGCTTCGAATGAAACACTAACATGGGAACAAAGGTTCCATACTTAAATGACGAGTAAAGTAACTAACATTGCAACAAAACGTACCCTATTCACACTTTTTCAAACATATCTCTAACATATCACTGTTATTTTTACATTAACAGCGTAACATTTAAAAAAAATTTACCATCACCTTACCTAAACATCATACTGACCAATGAATATATGCTAACGTAGCAAAGTTTTCACATCAATAAAGCTAACATATCATAACCTGAACTCAGAATATTAATGTACAACGACAATGACTAACATATCTTAAGCACGAATAAACTTGCTAAAATGTACAATAGTAACCATTACTTAACAACAGTAAAAGTAAGCTAACATTGAGCGCAGAACGTAATCCCTACTCACACTTTTTCTAACATATCATGGGTATTTTTACATTAACATAGTAACATTTAACAAAAATCTATTCACCACTTTCTCATACATATCTCTAACATATCGTTGTAATTTACATTAACATAGTAACGTTTAACAAAAATTTATCATAGTCTTACCTAAGTTCTATCTATACTGACCAACGAATATATATTATTTGCTAAGACGACAAAGTTTTCACATCAATAAAGACTTAACATAGCATCATCTGAAATAAGAATAAAACACAGAACGACATACCTGATACACTTTAAACGATGAATAAACTGTTAACGGTTAACCAAAGGATTCCATACGTAACAACAGAAAGTAACTAAATTGAGCGCAGAACGGTTAACCGTACTCACACTTTTTTCACATATCAGGATATTTTTACATGACATAGTAATATTTAAAAAATTTTATCATGACCTTGTCTAATTGCCATACTGATCAATGAATATCGTAACAAAGTTTTCACAATCAATAAAGCAAACATAGCATCATCTGAACTATGAATATAATGTACAATGACAAAACCTAACATACCTTACGTTCGTATAAACTGCTAGCAATAACAAAGATCCATACTTAACATCAGCAAAGTAACTAACAATGCATGCAGAACGAATAGGTGCGACGATGATGATGAGGTAAATATTCCTTTAACAAATCAGTATAGCACTGTGTTTGTTAATTTATTTATTTATTTTATTTTTAATTTTATTTCTTTAAAACTTTTTGTTTTTAAAAAAAACTTTTATTTATTTATAATTTCATTTCTTTAAAACTTTTTGTTTTTAAAAAACTTTTATTTATTTTCAATTTCATTTCTTTAAAACATTTTGTTTTTTAAAAAAAACTTTTATTTATTTTAATTTTATTTCTTTAAAACTTTGTTATTTTAAAAAACTTATTTATTTTTAATTTTATTTCTTTAAAACTTTTTGTTTTTATCAAAAATTTTAATCTTTTTTATGTTTATAACGTAAAAAAAGTTACATTTTGACATACATTAAAGCTGTAAATCAGTGAATCAGTAAATCAAGCCATCCCTCCCTCCCCCTCTCCCGTCCCAATCCTGATCTATTGAAGTATTGATCTATTGATATATTGACCTATTGATCTATTGACTCAAGTCATATTTAGAGTATCATTTTGGATAAACATAGCATAAAAATATGTTCTTTTTATACTAACCCTCGAATATATGCTGACATAACAAAGTTTTCACATCAATAAAGCTAACATAACATAACCTGATGTAAGAATATAATGTATAACATCAAGCCTAACATACCTTAAACACGAATAAACAGTCAACATTAAAAAAACACCATACTTAACAACAGGAAAGTAACTGACGTTGCATACAGACCGTACCCTATTCATCCGTTTTTCAAACATATCTCTAACATATCACTGTTATTTTACATTAACATAGTAACATTTAACAAAAATTTATCATAACATAAACTAATTATCATACTGACCAACGAATATATGCTGACGTAACAAAGTTTTCACATCAATAAAGCTAACATATAACCTGAACTAGGAATATAATGTACAGTCCACAAACACTAACACATCTTAAACCGAATAAACAGGTAACATTGACCAAATTTCATACTTAACCACAGTAAAGTAACTAACATTGCGATAAAACGTGTAACCTATCACACTTTTTCAAACATATCTCTAACATAGTCACTGTTTATTTTTACATTAAATAGTAACATTTAACAATAAGTTACCATAACTTACCTAATTATCATACTGGCCAACATATATATGCTGACGTAACCAAAGTTTATCACATCAATAAATCTAAACATATCATATCCTGAAATAAGAATATAACGCACAATGACAAAACTAACATACCTTATGATCGAATAAAGGACTAACATTACAAAGTTCCATACTAACAACAGTAAAGTAACTAAACATAGCATACAGAACGAACATTACGAAGCTGATTTGGTTCCTGTTTTACTAGAGTTATCAGATACAAGTCGAGAAATTGTTCAAACTCCTCCCACTTTTCGAAACATTACGCAAATACCTATGATTCTTGTTTGGGTTCGTTTTCGAAACATTAAGCTATAATTGATACAGAGTTCGTATAATAGTTGTAATTATTAAAAACGATTTTTATGTTGTTGCTTAATGTCTTTATGTTTATATAACAACTCTAAAAAACTTTTATTTATTTTTTTAATTTTATTTCTTTAAAACGTTTTGTTTTTTAAAAAAAAACTTTTAATTTTTAATTTATTTTCGTTAAAACTTTTGGTTTTACTAAAAAATTTTATTTCTTTTTATTTAATAACGTAAAAAAATTGTGTTTTTACATACCCAAAGCAGTAAATCAGGAATCAACATAGCCACCCTGCTCTCCTCATCGTCTCCTACCCCCAGGTGACACTCATCTTAATTTAAACAGACATCCACAAAAACAATAAAGCATACATAAAAACAAGTTATTTATACATTAACCAACGAATATATGTAACATAAACAAAGTTTTCAACATTAATAAAACAACATAGCATCAACCGCATCTAAGAATATAATGTACAACGACAAACCTACACACATCTCAAACCTCAATAAAACGGTTAAAATTAACAAAGTTCCACCACATAACAAACAGTTAAGTGATTGAAACCCAAGCGAAACTATTCACACTTTGTCAAAAACATATCTCTAACATTAGCATTAACATAGTAATTAACATGGTAATGATTTAACAATAAATTTATCATAACCTTGTCAATTATCATACCGATCAAGAATTAGGCTAACGTAACAAAGTTTTCACATTAATAAAGCTTACATATAAACACTGATCTGAACTAAGAATATAAATCACAACGACAAACCTACACACTTAAGCATCAATTAAACTGTTAACGTTAACAAAAGTTTCACACTACAACAGTAAAGTAACTAACATAACATACAAAAACGTAACCTATTCACACTTTCTCAAGCATATCTCTAACATAACAATGTTAATTTTACATTAACATGGTAATATTTAACAAAAAATTATCATAACCTTACCTAATATCATACATATTAATGAATATACGCTAACGTAATAACGTTTTCACATCAATAAAGCTAACATAGCATAACCCGAACTAAGAAAATAATGTACAACGACGAACCTAACACAACTTACCAACTCTTGTTAATATAAAGCATAAATATAACATTTTTATGGCTCTAAGAACTTGTGCTTACAAGCTTGCATGCTTTCTGGATTACGTATTTTGTCTCTACGTTTTAAATTCTACCATTCAACTTAAATTGAAAAATGAAAACCCCTTTTTAACCCTATAACTGTTGTCCTATCGCTGTTAATACTATTTTCCCAAGCTTCAAAATTATAATCTTTCCAGACTTATTTGAAAGAATTTGAAACACTTTGATTCTTCTAATCTCATCTCTCATTT
>JABUQX010040155.1:40000-56156 GCA_015478945.1 Trachelipus rathkii
AAAAAATTTTCTTTTGTTCTTTATGATATCGTTATATATAATCAACAAGCGTACTTGATACGAGCAAATCCGTCATAGAGCGCCGTCGAAGATATTTCTTGAAGCGTAATTGTGCGGCCTCCTCCGACCATGTGACTAATTCTTAGAAGTTTAAAATTTTTATTTTGAGTCTGACTCCTTGTCACATCTAAATAAATTAGCAGTGTTATATCAGCTTTTATGATTTTTAAAAAATCTAGAGAGCTATATCATTTACTTTAACTAATACTATTTCTTTCACACACTTTATTGTCCATTCCAACATAACAATAGAGCCATGTGAAACATTAAGTAATCTCTTTACAGCGTGATTATACTTATAAATCACGTAAACCGCCGTAATAAAGCTTTTTTCCAAATGGCGCATACCTTAAAGTTGGAGATTTGTTCAGAAATAGTTATCTAATATAATTAAAATTTTCGTGAGATTTATTATCACAATTTTCATACATCTTTTATCAAAATACTTTCAAATCTCCTAAATCGCTCTTCGTAATTATAATTAAAAGAAAATTGCTGTAATTGTGTTGTAATCGAGGCCTAACTCGTAACATTACGAAAAACAATCAGCCTTTTATTTCTCAATATTTAATTTCTATTCATTTAAAATTTTATCTCTGAAATCGGCGAGAGTATGTTTAGCATAACATGACATTATTATACATAATAACATAATTCTTCTTAAGATAATCTTTAAATATCTCTTGTCTTACCTATAGCCAAAATCCCGTATTAATAAGATTGCACAAGAATGAAAGCTATACAGTATATCTGAACCAGTCCTAAATATATTATCTCTATATAAGACTTTGAGATACCACTAACTACCTCTTCCAAATATCTTTTGCACTTTTCAAAATTATACATTTTATTCTCTATTTAATATATTGATTAAAAATTTTAAATTTGGAGACCATCATTTATAATATTAAATCTTCTTCCAAATAATTATCATATCGTCTCGATATATTAAGAAACCAGAATATCTTTTTAAGCACGTCAGACAATCCCGTGAGCGTGTGTCCATTATAATTATAAATCTCTCTTTATTTAATCTAATTATATATATGAAACATCTCTTATTACAATACCCTGCTTTAACAGATCTAGGTTCATTTCTATAAAATCTATTTTAATATTTACTTCACTAGCATGCTTCACGATATAACTCTTAATTATGAGCTTCACTGCCAGCTAGAATAGCAAATAAGGAGACACTACACAGATAGAACAATTGATCGCCAGTCGCTCAGATCTATAGTACCTATGGTCCACGTCAACGACAAATCAGCTTTACGAATCGGTCCAACTCAAGTTATTCTGACATTATGGGGGCTTACGCCAGAGTTAATTATGTTAAAGAGGACCGAACGAACAAAAGAGACTAGTTTACGTCCATCTGCCGCTATACGCCCATAGTCACATATTGACGTCGACGGATGAGAGAGATGCCGAGGGCCCAACAGCAACAGACCAGCAATAGGCGTAAGGCCCAAAACCACAAATGATTCCGTAACTCAAGTGACCGAGCTCAAGAGTTAAAGCTCTGCACGAGAAAGAAATACCTCTAGGGCTAACGTATACTCGACATTAAGCAAAGTGACCAGGCGCCGAAGTCTAAAGGGCCACGTGTCGAGAACACAGTGAAAACCAGTACGAGTAGAATATAACGTTTATTACAGTTCCTATAAATATTTAATGTTACCGCTGTAGGAATTAGATATCGTCAATAGTTGTATATATTTGCATATAATCAATGGATATTTTCTGATGTGTAGAGATTATCTGTCGGATAAACGTTTCATAGTTCCATATTTAATATAATATTTACAACAATTTAGGTTTATTGGCAAGCGATAGCGAAACTAGTTTCATATTTTGATATTTAAGATAAGCGAGCGAACTAGTTTCAATTTTGTTTTATGGCAGGCGAGTCGATACTAGATTTTAATTACACATCGAATAAAAAGTTATGATAATTGTCTTTGATATATATATAATGATAATATATATTATGCTTGAAAAGAAAAAAAATTATATTTATCTCTTAAAATATATATAATTATAACATAATTTCCTTAGGCATAATTTAAGTCTAAAACCAATAAAAGTATTTATGTTTTACAATGCCCTCACGTAGAAGAGATATTTGCAATTTTGTTATTAGTTAATAATTAGTTAATCCCTAATTTTAAATAAGTAAAGAATACGTAAATATTATAACATATATATATATATCCATGTTGCAAATCCGTAATAATTAAATATAATTTTATTAAACAATAAATATTTAGAAGAAGAAGATTATTATTATTTACGTGTTCATAAAGATTTATTGATAAGATTTCAAATGACTTACTCCATCATGAATTAGACGTAAGGGAATAGATTATTTTTATCTATCTACACAAATTTTTCTTCGTATAGAAGTTTTCATAAAATATAATTATCTATATTAAATTTTAGATTTGTCTACGTATCTGCCGATAATAATAGTGAATCCTCATCTCCCTTCTTTATTTTTGATCGCTTTTCTTAAATAAAAAACTGATTTATACATTTATCACAGTTCAAAGACTAAAAAATAAGTTAATATTTTATTATAATGCACCTCACATAAAATTTTACGTTATCATTTTAAATAAATGAAAATTTAGGGGGAACTAAATAAAACAAATTATTAAAAAATATTTTAATAATTTATATTTTCATATATTATATATATTATTAAAGTTTTATAAATCGATATATATATAATTCATATTCTGAAAAACTTCCATAAAACTCGCTTATAGTTTATTTTGAAAGTGAATAAAATTTTTAGCGTTCGATTGGAGGTAAAGCTAACATTAAAAGTTCTAGAAGTGGTAATAAAATATTCTATCAACTAGCTAAAAATACATATAAAATTATATAATATTTTTATGATGTGTATAATAATTACTAAACTAGTTATTGCTACGACTGCGATTAAATAAGTCCACTTTACCTACTTTATATATTATTTACGCATGCTCAAAAAATAATAATACTGTTATACCAATACAAGTTTTAGACAAAATAAATATTAAGTTTTTATATCTTGTTACCTTACTTTAATTATCTTATTTATCTTATTCGTTAATAATATATGTAATAATTATTATAGGTGGAAGTAAATAATAAAAAAGATTAATAAAATAGAATATGAATTTTTTTTCTGACTAAATATAAGTATTTTATTGAACGTATATAATTACCGTTACAGAAACTTTTACAATATAACGCGCGTAGTTTTGTAAAGTTAAAATTTGTGGTTCATGAGTAAGAACTTACCCTTAAGTAGCAGAAGAGCGAAATAATATATATATATATATATATCTATCATATACTAGATTATATAATCATTAAAATATAATTTTGGCTGCGATTGTAGTGAAAATCGAAATAAGATTTACGCCGTCATGTCACCTATAATAAAGATTCACCTATTATACCTATTCTTATTTTGATCGCATATTGCATAAAAATAATAAAAAACTGATTTATATAATAAATAAAAAAAATTTTATCTAAAATAATATTAAATATAAAGTGTTATATATATTTCGGCTCACCTTAAAAATTCCTAATATAACTATATGTAATAAATTGAAAATTATTAGTAAAATATTTTATCTTATAATAAATATATTAGTTAATATAAAAATATGAAATTTTCAATATATATATATTAAAGTTTTGAACGATGTATATAGTCCGTATTCCGTATAAACTGACTAAAACATCGCTTATTTTTTTGTGAATAAAGAGAAATATTTTGGGATTCGATATAACTTTAAGCCATCAAGTAAGTGCGAAGGAAGATTTTCTTAATATTATATAAAACAGCGAATTCATATAATTATATTTTGCTCGTGTATTGTAAGAAATCTAAAACTAAGTATTTTGACTCGTTGCCGAAAAAAGATCCCTCTTCCTCATTATATATATATATTTTTGTTCGTGTACAGTCACTCAAAAAAAATAAAAACGGTATTACAATAACAGGTATTTATAAGACATCATAAATTAGTGTTTATATTGAAACATTCGATGCGTGCCTCAAACTTTTGCTGTCTGTCCTTTTCCATTATTATTTATAATATATCTAAAATAGACGAGGAGAGCATAAATAAAAAAAGATAATATATATATCAATTTGGAGAATCTAGTGGAATTATTCGCAAAAATTATATTATGTTTCATTTTAGCTAACAGAAAAGATATAATCCTCCGAAACTTAAAGAACTCGCTTAGTTTTTGAAAAGATTAAAAAAGCTTGGGTTGGTTTCGACCTATATACATATATAGACACAGCAGGTATCATTAAGAGTGTCTATTATTTCCTAAATATAAGACTAAATCCAAATTGTGGGTTATTTACTGGTCACAGACAGTATTAAAAACAGTATCATTATAAGCGGAACGGTCTGAAGCCATAACGTTTTGGGATTTCGACATCGCCGATACAAACATTTGAGGATTTTTGCGTGTGTATAAGAAAAAATTCTAATTAACTTATTCGGCAATTTGAATTCATTAATTATATCTAGCTATATACCTAGCGGATATAAAAAAAGTATCATACAAAACTCAAAACTTTATATTTCCAAACACCATCGTGAAAGGAGGTTTTTATGCAATTATTTGGAACGAATAATCGTAATAACACTGGTTATATTAAGTCATTATTTTTTTTTAATATGTTAGTTAACCCTTATAACATTTTTAATCTCAAGTTAGAGTAGAAAACGAATTTTTGAAAGGGGACCGAGATATACTTTAGAGAAAATACCATGCCACTAATCAATAATAATAATATTCTATTCTAATGAGGAAAGTATAGTTCAATGACTAATAGAGGTGGAATGCATCCCCGCGATAGGTGAGGGGTTACTGTATATGGTAAATATTTCGAAACGAGAAAATAGAAATATGAACTGATTACTCCTTGAGTAGAAAAAAACCTAAGTTTTACATTCGCCTCCAATAAAATTAAATGTCCCTGCCCCTTATATATATATGTAGTTATATTTGAAGTATAGAGAGAATAGTATATTATAAACTAACATAAAAAAAGGTGATTATAACATATATTATAAGAATATATAGATATTAATATATATTTCATTTAATAGATTTAATTATTATAGTTTTTTATAAAAACTCGATTCCGAAGTATTTACCTATATGGATTGATATTGTAATTGGAATATAAATTTGGGTTAAAAAATTTTTCAATAAATAAATTGATTATTATTATTATTTTTTAGTTACCTTCCTATAAAAAATATAAATAAATAATAAAATTTATAAATAGGATCAACTATAAATGAAGTGAGTTTGATATAGGATTTAAACTTTTAGTTTTAAGAACTTAGTTTACTTAAGAATTGTGATATAATTATATAATATGCTAAAATGGTTTATATTTATTAGGAGAGAGGGTTTTAAATCATAAAAGTTATATTCGAATGATTGAAATTACAAAAACTGAGTTAACTCGCTACGAAATACAAAAAACGAAGTGTACCTTCCTCTCTCAAATCTAGGGTTCTTTTTCACTTTTGTTGTTGACGTAGCGTACTGCACCATGACCTAAAGACAGGGACTATTGAGTGTAGTATTGGACATACATAAATTTCCGTCTTTCGTAATAATATCATTGAGTATCATCTAAGCGATATCAACGGAGTCCAACATCAGAACACGAAAATAGTCAAATAGCCTGAGGTTTCCTGTCAGAAAAAAATTCCCTGTTAATGCTTTTTATTCTTTATCAGAAACGAGCATAAGAACCAATAAATCAATCTCTGTACTCAAATATATACACGTTATTGTACATATTAGCATTAAAATTGTAGAAACACGTTTTTCCAACGCGTCTTATTATCATAAATATTATATTATTAGTAGCAAAATTATATTACTTTGCAATACAGTACCAATACAGCTCCGTTAAAAAGATATTGTCCAGTAGTAAGCTATCAATATCTGAAACGGTGTATATCAGTAATAATCTAGTACTTTTCAAAAATATTATAAAATTGCTAAATTGGATTTTCATTATTTTATTATAATAATATTAATATATGGCTAAAATTATATAAACTTTATATATACTATATATATCATATATATATGATATATAAACTTTGCACCCTCACAGGCATTGCCCTTCTTTTCTAGGAAGCAGGGAAACAAACTGCCCTAAGACGCTAATTACACTGTAGAAGGATCCGAACACAAGGTTCGGTACCGCGCTGAGCCCCACGTTGGCAGCGGTATGGCCCATAGGAGCCGCTACGCTATCATGTACCGGAATTTGCCCAGGGAAAGCCCGCGAAATATTTATGAGGCGTTCTGATAGAAGGCTAAGACGTACATTACTTATGGACAATAAAATGCGCACGAAACATTAAATCGCATTGCCAAACACACATCGCATACAACCAAAAGTCGCAGTACAACAGTACATATAACAGGCGAAAGATGGAAAGGCAGGGGAAACTGAGTGGCCAGAATAGCGTGGGCGAAACAGTAATGTGTAAGGCCTGATCAATGACAAAGGAAGCGACCCTCTATGGCGAAATGTCAGGACAACGTCTGAATACATCCAAGGAAACGATCTGAAACAGGTATGCAGATGAAATTAGGGCAACTGCATGTGTAAAATGGCAAGTGAAAGTCAAAAACCGACAGAATTTCAAGCATCTACGAGAGGCCTTATACCCTGCAGTGGACAAATTCGAGCGCGTAGATATAGTCTATTTACTTCGGAAAATAATAAATAATAAACATAATTATCTCGCCATTCCACCCCTATCTATAAATAAACCAAACGCCGAAAAAGATGCCGAGAAGTACGTATGGCGTAAGAGGGCACGTATGGCAGAGAGGCATACGTAATTATGAGCTGATAAGGGCACGTATGTGAGCGAAGGTAGGCTACAGTTAATGGCGATAATGAGTGACTACGTATGGCGAAGTGGCATAACGTATATATGGCGAATGGATAGGCACGGTATATGGCTGAAGGGCACGTATGGCGAACGGTAGGCTAACGATTATTGAGTAGCTTAATAAAGGATCCATCGTATATATAGTCATTCGAGGAGGGCTAACGTTATATATATTAGATATATGATTGCCAGCTCACGAGCTATGAGGACGCAAGGTATGGTCGAACAAATCTGTTTAGTAAACTCAAACAGTCATTTTACATAATACGACCACATCTTCAGGCGATAAGTACGCAGAACGACAAAAGCCGTTTAAGTGAATCCAGCGATACAAGAAGGCTCAGCGAGAGGATGAATATTTGCCACAAGGCATGAGGTGGCTATGCGGAGAAAATAAGGTACCCTCATGAAGATGTTATTGTAAAATATCTACCGTGCTAGAAAAATAAACATTATCCTCCCAATATCTTACAGAGGATTAAACTAAAGAAAATGCGACCGTAGTTTTTCGCCTTTATCGGCACCTCTCGGGCTTAGGGGTCTAATAAGTGCATATGGAGTAGAAGAAGGAATCGTAATCGAGTCTCCGAGATTAAGAGAGATGTGCACTGTAACAGAAAGAAAGCGTAAATGTCTTCGTTGACTGAGTAAGGCTATGTAGCGTCGCCAGAAAATTCTATGCAAGCTGTATGGCTCGTGAGAGAGAATAGAGTCTGAAACCATAGTTAGAATTCGTTTACATGAGGTGTAAAAGTGAAGACCACGAATGGAATGTTTATGGCGAAGGGCACGTATGGCGAATATTAGTTGAGCACGAGCATGAAGTGAGCAGAGTTGAGTGCGTTGCACAAATGAGACACTAATAGTAAGGGACTATCGGATTGAGTGTGCCTATTGAAAAGAAAAAGCAATCGGCAATGTAATGGCGCAACTGTGGCAAAGTTCTATAATGTTCCACAAAGGTGTCGGACAGACCCGATGTAGGATATGCGAGATCTCAAAAAGTAAACCATATTTTGGTTAAGATCTCAGTCAAAACAAGTCTGAAAAGCTTATGGTGATATCACGTTTGAAGAGTTGTCCGATTAGTTATTGACCAAGTAGCAAAGAGCGGTAGCGAGATAATAGGTAGTACTCGAGATATGTTATCGGATATTTGATCCTGACAAGTGCAGGAGTGAAGTCAGTTAAAGCAGAGTATTACAGAATATGAGGTGCTCTTGTGAAGTCTAGGCATTGGCGAGGCGAACTAGTTTCAATTATGTTTATTGGCAGCGAGCGAACTAGTTGCGATTATGTTTGATTAGGTGCGCGAGCGAACTAGTTTTGAGCCTCGTGTCTACATGGGTGACGGAAAAAAACTATGTTATGAATTGTAGCTGAGTAGTTGAGAAGAGAGAATAAAAAACTCCAGTTTTAATACGCTCTTCTCTTGGTGTGCACATATATCTAATCTCGATATTCTATTATACAGGAAAATTCAGAGTCAACTACCATATATCAACAGCAGGATGTGAGAGAGAATTTAAGAGAAAGCTAGATGTGAGATGAATGAGAATAGAGTGCGCACACTGAGGGACACCCAGAGAGTGATATATGAAGCAGAGACTATCTCAGACGCTGAGTGCTCCATATATGCTCTCAATACGTATAACATATCCATTTGAGATAAGTCATTGAGTCAGTAGCAACACAGCGAGCTATGCTCTATCTCTCATTAGGGGCAGAGGGTTCATAGGCGTATGTGAAGTCAAGAGAGAGGAATCATCGGGGCAGATGCTATAACCTCTAGCTACTATTAATCTATAAGTAGTGTATCTTAAGTTCCTACAAGAATTTAATACCTTTTAGAGTGAGGATAGAGAGTATAAAGAACAAACCCTTGTTTACTCCAGAACCGTGACTTCGAGATACAAAGAGTCTACAGAAATAATCTTCCGTTTATTCATTTAGTACCTGAGACTTTCGATAAGTATCGCATATTAAGTTGTGCCTCGGTGGAATATAGAGTAACACTCAGAGATATCTCTTTTAACATATTACAATAGCTCGAAAGATGTGTTGTATTGAGAGTTTTATATGCTATTGTACGCGGACTATCTCGCATCAGACAATATATAAGTCTACTTTGAGAGCAGATGACGAAATGAGATATGAGCAAATAGTCATACTTGTATGCGTCAAATCTCTAGAACATAAAGAGAATATAAGAGTCAATTTACTTGGTTGCGGAAGATTATTATTTTGGGATTTAGCAGAACACTGGAACTATTTATTCTGAATAGATTTTTAAATAATAATAAATCGATGATGATTGAGATTGATTGCTAGAATGCTTGTACCTCCTCTGGAAAAATACATTTGTTTTCTATAATGAAAATAATTCAGTAATTTATTTTAGTATATATTCTTAAAATGTTAACAATAACAAAAATGTAATTATATATAATGATTAGAAATAGATCTCAAATAAGTATCTGTAATGTGTCTATATATATTCATTGTTTACAACAACATTAAAGGCATCTGCTATATAATTTTAACTGAAATTTAAAGCATGCGATTTTCGATTTTCTTTTTAAGTCATTATTTTTCTAACTAAATATAATAATTGAATTCTTTAATGTTGAAATTTTCAAAGTATTAAATTCTTTAACATATCACTACTTTTAAACTAATATATAATCCGTTCCGAAGCTTACAAAATAACTCGCTTAGTTTTTTATATTTGTTTAATTTGTGTACTTTCGAGATTGAACAAGGATAATCACAGATATTAGGTAAATATTATTTTCATCTAATAAGTGAATACATAACTTTTTTTTAGATAATAGTATAATGCTGAACTAGTTTATTTGATCTCGTATGTATACAGATAAAAATAAGTACACTCTTTCCTCTATAATATTTTATGAGTGGATCGACCACACTCTCAAAAAAAAAAGATTAAACCCGCGTTATGATTACATATTACACGGATTAACGATCTAATTAGGCTACACCAAACTCAGGAACTTTTTAATTGAAAGCATATTCATGTCATTAGGGGTAATTATTTGTTATGCGCAATAAACTTAGAGTAATATATATCAATATATTCTTTTTTATTTTAGTTATTATTTATATTATTTTATAGGGGAACTATAAATCACCAAAACATTATTAATAACTGAATATATGTTATGACTCTTCTTATATATCGAATATACTCATGACTATTTTAGAACGCAATTATTAAATATCCGAATTCTCGAAAAACTTAAATTGTGTAGTACATTTCAATGATTTAAATGTTGTTAATGAAAAGAATACAAAGGGATAAAAACAGCTAAATAGTAGTGCTACGGACAACTTAGAGGTCGGACGAGCTCTTCTATCGACCTTCTCTGTGGTGGCATACTCGTCGGGGAACATAATTTCACTTCACCACTCCAGGTTGTGGTGTCTTTTACGCCCCAGGCGCCTTTGGTTATGTCTGTGAGAGTGATTATCGACGAGGCTAGTGTTCTCTGCACCCAGCGAGCGCAGGGTATCTAGGAGAATATATCCCGCATTCTCTGGTCACAGCGCACACCCTATACAGAGCTCTGAGCTCACCAGCCCTTTAGCATAGAGATATGTAATATTTAACCTGCTGATTACAGTCTTGTGATCCTATTAAATATGATTTAATTATAAGATCCTAGCTCTACAACACATGATCTCTCAATATTTAGAAAGAGATTTTATTATATATATACCAAAAATCTTTTAACAATACAGAGAGAATTTTTAGTATTTGTTTTTTCGTCCATTATTTCTTCATACTCAGGAATACGAACAATTATCGCGAACTTACTTTCTATAGATCTTTTTTATTGATTTAACAGTGTTTCATCTGTAGCCCTAATACTTTTTTAAACGATGAAATATGTACATTTAAGGCGAAGACGAGAGTTTGTTAATCTCTTTAGAGTGCGGTTAAGCACAATTAAAAGATAAATCGTAATATAATCAATACTCCCTCACTCTCACTAATGAAAGTGTTTTTTCAGTGAAGTCAAAGATTTTTATTATTTTCCGTCAACACATTGATAAAGTATTTATTATTATTGAAATATATTAAATAACCACATAAATATGAGAAAATTAAATCAGATACTTCACTGAAAAATAATAACTTAAGTGATATTTTTCATTCAGCCTCATTTTCTACAAATAATATATGTCCCGTTACTCCTTTGATTATTTATGTATTGTCTATTCATCAAAAATAATACTTGTACTTTACAATACAAGTTGTGACGAAAAAATAAAATATAAGTGAGTTTATATTGTGGTGCGAATATTAAAAGTAATTAGTAATATTATATATTATCATTTTGCTAATGGAATGAGATTTTATTTTAGATTAAGTATAAGAAATCATCACGTTCCTCAGATAGGTGACATAAACTCATTTAACCATGAAAACTCGCTGTGGAAAATAATTATATACTTAGAGTTTATACTACATGGCAAATATACAATATATACTTTTAAAAATAACTCATAATTTTTATATTCTCTTAGTTCTTTATCTTGCTCCTCCACTCACAACTCACAATATATTAAAAAATTAAATATACTATCGATTTGCATGGATATTAAGGCAAACTATAGATAATAAAGAAGCGTTGCTCAAACTTTAAAGATTAGTGGTAATTAATAATGTTAGTTTATATACTGATGCGTTGTCAAGACAGAATAGGACGTAAATAAAACATATAGATACTAATCGATATTTCTTTAACATACACGTAATTCACTCTACCTCCATTATCGTACATACACTCATTCCGATTTTTTTATAGTTGAGTTAGAGTGAATGATTTCACATTGTTCATTGAGTTGATAAAAAAATAACACACGCTTCTGTCAACATAGTCGCGTTTGTACATCCGTTTTGTGTCTTAAAACGAGGAGTTTTAAATAAAAATTGTACTTAAGTCTTCAACTAGGATAAGCAGTACTTAGCCTACATAGCGGAGTCGCAAAATTTTTGCTATTCACGAGACGATAGATTGAAAATATATCATGACTTGGCTAACGACGGCCTATAATTACATTCAATATTCAGTTTGCCTTTATAATTTAAAATATTATGAATTAATATTATTAAAGTTATGATAATTATGTTTGGTCATAGAGAGGAGTGAGTAAAAACAATATTAAATAGATGAAATTAAAATCTATAACAAAAACAGTAATTATTAACTCTCTCATAGAAATAACTGTGTGTAGGTTTATATTCTAGAACGCGCAACTGTTGTTTATCTTATCTTTACACTAATATCCCGACCTATTCCTTAGTTCTCACGAGTAGAATTATCAGATGTAAATAAAATATACTCGGAGCAGAATACAATTATCTGCTCTGTTCTTATAAAGGAGAGAGAATAATGTTAGAAAGATTGTGATGAGTTTTACAATACTCATGTTATACTAGAAGAATAACCGTTTTTATTACGATTGATGGTTCACAAAGATTTATGCTAATAAATTCTATGTTCTTCTAAGTGACTTATATTAATTAGCCGACTTAGATCCATTATGTATAAGTGAAAAAACTCTATTTAATTATTACGTTCTAACTAGTGAAATAACTTTCGGGTAATGTTTATACTCATTACATCGCCTTTTTTAGCTATTATTATCATGTAGAGTACGAACCAATGCAATCGCAAAAAAGTGTTTGAGTAGTAATTGTGATATTATTAAGTTACAATAATTAAGTTTATGTTCATAAATGCAGTGTTCTTCATACGTGTAGTGTAAAATATACTGTTTCACAGGTACATTATTGGTTTCATAATTTACGGTTAAGTTATAAAGATGCATTGCTTTGTTATGTATTCTTCACACGGGATAGTTCGAGCTCTCATCGAGTCATAGAGTTGTCAAAAATGGTAATTGCGTAGAGTAAGAATAGACGTAAAATAGATATGGCTTTACTATTGTGGCCGTGAATTGTCTGCACTTTTACATTGCATGCGACAATAGTTCTAAAATTAGGAGGTTTTAGCAAGATTTTTGAGTAGTATAGAGAATCCGTCTATCTTATCATAAATCGTAAATTAGTGCGTAAATGTGTTCTGAGATTTTATGAACAAATGCGTGTGTCGAGGTTCGAAGAGGTTTTCTATGTCTGTAGCATTCACTTATTCAATAATGTACCAAGTTACAAGAATAAGAGACGCCCAGCCAGAGAGACTGACATAGCGAATAATTATAGAAGCAAATATTATAAAAACATGGATACACTTTATGTACCTCTGATTGTTCGTGGAAGGATATAAACAGTGACCAAGTACGTAAATATTTCATTACTATACTGAAATAAGATCAAACCAATTCGATCTCGTTATATAAAGAGCGTAGGTTACAGTGCTCCCATACAAATACAAATTAAATAGCCATGGGAAGTAGAATTATTAATATATTTAGAATTATTCATTAATTATTATTAAATATTTATTGTCATATATATACACCTTTATTATAAATATATAATTATTCTATATATTATATACTATATAGTTTTCTATATAATATATATTTTATACTATAATATTTATATAATAATAATTTTTATGAGTATATAAATGGTAGTATAAAAACTATTATAAAAATTTAATCAAAGTAAAACAATTATAAAAAACTGCCTAACAAAACACCCTAACAAGTTTACGAATAAAAATGGTAGTTTTCTTTAAGGAATTTTCCGGTCAATCCCATACACCCATTCACAGTTTATATTGCCAAGCTACCACATAGACCAACGAGAGCTAAAAAGGAAAATCCCCCTCTTTTTCTCTCTGAGGAGATTACATGATCTTCGCGAGTAAGAGAGGAAAAGGCAGTCAATCTTGACAAGTACACTACTGGCAGTATATATTCTCCCCGTCTCAGCTCGAGGTCTAAGGGTTCATCACAGGGGTGACTACTCGTGGAAGGGAACGGTATCAATGTGTACATGAGTTTTAAGAAACTGCTAAACATATTACTGACTCACACGTGGATCGTAAAAATGGTAAGAACAGAATTTATATTCTCCTCTCTAATCAGCGAGTTATCCCAACACTTCCTGTCGTCTCAGTGATTAGGTATTGGCCAAGAGGTGTTACCACTACAACCAAAACGAGAGGAGCTCAGTTATAACGGGCAATATAACTGCGCCACCATTTTACATCTGGCATGAATGTATTTATCATTCCTCAGCATAGAACGTAATGCAAATCAACAATTGACAGTTGATCTGGCGTGCTGATATTGTCTATCCGCCCCCACTCGGGTCAAGGGTCTACACAGGGTTCTACTCGGGTGTTCAGTAACGAAATGGATATGCAGTAAACCAAATTTAGAAACTGCTAACAGAACGCTCACAGTTCGTGTTAGACATAGAGTTAGATGACGAATCTGAAAATCATACCCTCTTTATACTTGGTTTCTATCGAACCCAGACCACACACACTGCGGCAGGTATCTTAGTGATATGGTCCTACAGCATGATACGCCGACATTAGGTGAACTAAACGAGTGGCTTTACAAGGAATCCACCATTCTCTGATAATATTACTCTTAAACCCAAAGAAGACAATATAAGGCAAGTCAAATCTTGTACATAGTGACCTACTGCCATGATCTCCCCGCCCCACTCGGGTCAGGGTCACACAGGGTGCTGCGTCAGGGAGGTAAACGGTTATCAGTAAAAATTAGACTGCTAACAAACGTCACAGTTGCGTAAAATGGTAAGAACCAATTAAGAGCTCCCCTATTGGTTTCGAACCCGCACCGTCGCAGTTAGTATGCAAGCGTGTTACCACTAGCCAACGAGAGAGCTAAAAGCGAAATCCACCATATTTTTCTGAAAGAAATAATCTAGCTCCCAGAAGAATAAGTGCGCAAGTACAATACTTTGACAGTGACCTCTGCGCAGATTATCTCCCTCTCACACTCGTGTTCAAGGGTCCACACAGGTGCTACTCGGGAGTGAATAACGGTATTCTCAGTAACTATATTTTTTAATACTGCTTAACTAAAACGCTTCACAGTTCGGTTATAATGTAAAACACTTACCGTTACCCCCAGAATTTTCATATATTTAGTCACCCAATAAGTAAGTACTATTAGATACAATGAATTAAACATATTACAAAGCTAAATGTTCAATGGACAAAATATACATGCAAAATTTACACAGGCTACTGGAAAAAGGTTACTAGTTATGTCGTGGTCGTAATGCTATGTGTAAAATTTTAGTGAGCGCGGCGAAATAATGTAAATCAAATTTCAAAAACGTACTCAATAGCTACAGTGAGGTAAATGGAAGCATACATAATCTTTTGCGTGAATTCCTGGTTAAAATATTTTAGTGAGTTTGGAGAAATGTGTGACAAATAAAAAAAAGTTATTGTTTAACAATAAAATATATAATGAATGGAGAAGAGAGAGGGACCGAAAAGAATTCTGGAGATGAGCGACGTGAACTCGTATAAAATTAAATTACTTTTATGATTGTTTTTCTTTATATATTAACTTTATGAATTGAATTACCTTCTAGGGGCTATAACCCGCACCGATGGCAGGATAGTGGACTGTCGAGAGTCTTCGGCCTTCGTGGGGAACATACAAGAGGGGTTAAGATCTAATTATCCCGCCATCCTCCGAGGAGGGCGTCTCCGGATCTCTCCCGACGCTGCTATTTGGAATTTGGATAGTACGCGGAGGTTCCTCCTCCAGTCCCCCCCCCCTCCCCTACGGGGTATGGGAAAAGACCCTTTCCCCCCGCCTCGTGTTCACCTGTCGGTGGCTCGACGCCCCGACACTTTTATGCCAGTGTTATCAATGACCTATTACAAATAAATATAATATATCTACGTATAATAATAAATATAAATATAGAATTTTATATAATATCTTTATATAGCTATATATAAAATACATAAATATCGATGTGCAATATATATAGTTTATATTATAATGTATATAATGATGGATCGATTCTGATAGTAATACGTGATACTATTGTCCCCGGCGGCTCTGAGCACTCCACCCAAATAAATAGCCAATTTTGTTTGATTATTTTTTTTCTTTGTTTTTTTATTTCCATTTTT
>JABUQX010040156.1:0-5000 GCA_015478945.1 Trachelipus rathkii
TTTTTAGAATACTGATGATACTCAAGACAGTATTTCGGACTTAAAACAATTGGTACATGACCACTAAGAGAAATAAGCTCACTTGAAATAGAATCTATAACACGATGGGGAAATTTTAATGGGACTGGCCCCGATAACCACAAATAAAGAAGGGTACGCATCACACCAAGACATACAAGATGCATGTAATCAAGTGGAAAACATGTAATAAAATTCAAGCCAGGAATATCTGTTAATGGTGAATCAGAATTATGAAAATCTTCATCTTCCTGTAATAAAAAACCCTCGTGAGTTCTAAGAGATCCATCAAACTGAGGGAAACTCATTCGGTTATGCAGAAAAACTCCTGGCTGCTTACATTTGGTACAAGAAGAATAACCAGTATGGCCTTTAATTCCTAAGATGTAAGCTTTAGCTGGAGCATCACAAATAAAACCTTTAATGGAAACTTTAATTTTTCTTCCACTTATACACAAACCATTATTAGCAAGTGAAATTACCTCCATTATAAAGTCTCTGAGATAGGAAGAACAGTCATAAGGCTTACCTTTTCCACAATAAATACCAATAGGAAAAACAATTGATTGAATTGATGGAATATTATAAACAGAACCTAAAATAGGCCAAAACTCATAGGAACTGCTCTTAAATAATGGTATTCCATCAATACCAATCAACAATTCAACTGAATTTATATTGCCCGAAATTTTTTCTGACAATTTCCTCAAATTAAACTCTAACCCAATATGTGAATACTGTCCTGGTTCAACACTTCGAACAGCAACATCAACAGGAGTTTTTAATAAAGTTCTAGCATCAGAAGGTAAAACAAAACACTTATGTGACCTAAGAATACCTAATATCTCTGTTAAAGCCACATGAGATAGACGGTTTCTAATTGCCCAATTTCTAAGACTCTCAGTAATATTTTCATTTTCACATATGGCAATGGATTCCCTGTCTGTATTTTTCCAACTATCTGTAACAGCATCATGAACAGACAGAGCTGTCTCACAGTCATCATCAGAATTTGGTTCATAAACATAAGGCACAATGTTCATAACTTGATCCACAGTACTAAACTCAGAGGTCTCTTGTGCTTTTACAGTAGGGTGATTTAGGCCAATATTTGTATCATTATATGTATATTCTCTTTCTACTCTCTCGTAATTAGCAATTCGATTATAATCATCTAAATCTTTGGAAATTACATTCTGAACTGGTAAATGCATGAATTTTGCAGGCTCACATGATAAATCACGAATATCGTCAGCTCCGATTTCCCTTTTAATTCGTTTATCTCTTCCCTGCCTGGTCATTTCAAGAAACAATTTCCTTGACATTTTATAGAATGACTAGCCTATCCAATATACTGTATGAATAAATAATAATTTATTAATTAACAGAAATTAAGATGTTTATAACCCTTTTTTAAGTTAACTTTTTCCTAATTTATCAAAACCACTCACAAATATATACGATGAATAAAGATATAATTAAGCACAAAATTGCGCCAAAAATAGACAAACAACCAAAAAAAACAGCATCATAGCCTTACTAAGCCTAGCTTATACCGTAGTATAAATATGTATACTGTGCTAAAACAATACAGAATCATAGTATAAAAGATTAGCAAAGCGAAATCGAATAACTAATAATTAAGGGCAGCTATTGTTAGACCTTATCGCGCTTTTGTGCATTTGTGCTACGCTCGATAAGAAATTACACCCAGTTTAGCCGAATTTCAGAGTTCCAAAGAGCAATGTTCAGAAGGTACAAAGTTTCGAATGCTGGTCCTTGAAATTTATCAAGCAAAAGTAAAAAGCCCTGGTTGCTAACGCCCCTGTCGCCCTAGAACTGCGAAGAAAATCTTCATTTTTCCTGACCGCGAAATCCAAAATTTAATCAAAAGAACTAATTGTTAGTTTTTCTTGCTTCACATATGGCATTTTACAAAACTCTCATTATATTTCTTAATTTCACTTAAAGATGGATGGAAAATTTTGTTATTTCTCTACTTGAATTTTCAAAGTAGTAATTTTCGTTTCATTGATAATTTGGATTTAATTTTCAAATGTTAAAACATTACCATTGTCCCACTCCTCCATCAAAGTGACCGCCAGCATCATGAGTGTCGACTGAACATGTAACCGTTCTCTAACACGCCTCCCTACATATCCCAAACATGTTCTATGTAATTGAAGTCTGGGCTTCCCGTAGGTACCGGCAGGATGTGAATTCATACTTCTTCAAAGTATAGGTGAACGACGGTGGCAGTGTGCAGCATGGCATTGTCATGGAGTAATTAAAAATTGTCACTAATGAAAATGGCAAAAGGCATTACATTCTGACCAATATTTTTTTACCATTTTGATGTTAAGGTTTCCTTGTTCAATATATAGCAACTCCGTGTACACTCCCAAAGCTATGACAGTCCGCACCATCACAGAGTCGCCTCCGAAAGGAATACATGGAAAAATGCTGCAAAGGGTAAAGAACTGGAGTTTCCGATACACTGTGAATTGGTTGACCCACAATCAACCAACCACTGGTTTCTGGCACCATAACACAAATTAAGGCACTGGCATTGAATTTCCACACTCATGTGACTAATGAATCCATTGATGCTGAATGTGGACTACCTGTGTTTTTCCGATAATTATAAACATATTGCAAACTAATCGTACAATTGCCTAATTGTGTACAAAGAGTAAATTTTAAGGGATGAGTTAATTTAGATCTAGTTTATACTTACATAGGACCTGTTGTATTATAGGATCTCGCCAGTTTTGACTTTTAAAAAAAAAATTTTTTTTTTGGTAGATCGTTAATAATTAAAAATCATATATATTAATTTGTGATGGTAAGTGAATGCATGGCACACGAACATTTGTCTGAGTGGGTCCCCCGAGCCGTGATTGTGGGTGGTATAGTGAAATATAGCTTACGTAACAAAATTAAATAAAGCTTATAGAAATTTTAAAATATGAAGCATTCGACTGTAAATAGGCTTTAAATATAAAATTTGACACGTTCATAGCTTTTTTCAGGTTCATTTTACTTTAAAAGTAAATTATTAATATAATATTATATATATATATATATATATATATATATATATATATATATAGATATTATAATTATATATATATATATATATATATTATATATATATAATATAAATTCTCCTCACCAGGAACTGAATTAATCATCTTTGTGGACAATGTCTTTTTTTTTGTCGAATGGCTGAAGTTCATTATAGCCAAGCTGCGAACAAGTTTGCTGCAAGTTTTTTCTATCAAGTTTGCACCTGCGAATTTTTAATTCCAAGTTCATCAAACTTAAAATCAATTTGAAAACTTGCTGCAAATTTGATACAAGTTCATTCTAGCAAGTTTGGTCCACGCACATTTAAAATCAAAGTTCAATCAAACCTTTGATTCAAATGTGAACATGCTTCTGGTAGTATTACTGAACTATTCTGCATTACCTTTTGTATACAAAAAATCGTAAATCAATATGGAAATATGGAATGGAGGCAGAGATGAGGAGAGAGAGAGAGGAGGAGAGAGTAGAGAGAGAGAGAGAGAGGAAGAAGAGAGAGAGAGAGAGAGAGAGAGAGAGAGAGAGAGAGAGGAAGAGAAGGAGAGAGAGAGAGAGAGAGAGAGAGAGAGAGCGAGAAGAGAAGGAGAGAGAGGAGAGAGAGAGAGAGAGAGAGAAGAGAGGAGAGAGAGAGGCAGAGAGAGGAGATGAGAAATGCAATCATCGTTAAGCATATTAAACAACTGGAAAATAAAATTTTACTAAAAAATAATAACAAAACTTACGGAGGGAAGCGGATTTCGAGTACATTTTTTATTTCATTTTTTAAATATTAATTATTTATTTTTTTTAATATTCATATATATTTTCTTTATCTTTTGATTTTAATCTTGAGTCATTTTAAAAAAAAAAAAAAGAAAATCGCATCGAGAAAGAAAAATTCTTGATTGCGAAAATAAGTAACAGAAAACATTAAACCTTTTAATATATTATATTAAAATGTCCAATAAGGAGACTTTGAAATAGAAAAAGTTATTAAAAAAACTAGTTTGCGAAAATATCAAAAAGAAGAGAAATCAAAATTAAAAAAAAATAATTATAAAAATAGAAAACAATAAATTCTAAACCAAAATCTTTTTGGTTTAGAATTTATTTGTTTTTTATTTTAAGATCAAATTTCTTTCGTTAATTTTTGTTTCGTTATTTCTTCTCTGTTTAAATTGATTTTATAAACTTTTACATATAAGGACTACAACAGGTGAACTTTCAAATGTTTCACTTCTGTGATATAGTAAATATAGATCTCATAATAATTAACTCATGTAATATATATATATATATATATATATATATATATATATATATATATATTATATATATATAATATATATATATATATATATATATTATATATATAAATATATATCATTATATATATCATTATTTATATAATATATATGTATTATATATATATATATATATATATATTAAATATAATAAAATATATATATATAATATACTATATATATATATATATATATATATATAATATATATATAATATATATATATATATATACCAAGTGCTCCCAAAATTACTGCTACAAAATTGAAGTCGCTATGTCCCGGTAAGAAATTAGTATATCCAGGGTGATAACTTAATGATCTCAATATGTCACCTTCGTAGGGCGAGAAGCAAAACCGTTTGCTGGTATAGCTACAACATTCTCTTGTGACAGCAGAAAGAGTACCAATTTCCCAATACTTTGAAACGCTAGGTTGATAGTTCGTATGTTTGTATATAGACTTATAATTAAATTAATTAAACTGCCACAAAGTTATAAAGAGACATTTGATTTTCGTTAAAGATCGCCACTAGTATATGGATAGCACTTCTGTCTCGGAACGCAGGCTGTCAAATCTCTTAAAGCGCGATGTTGGAGAAATCCTCTTCTATAC
>JABUQX010040156.1:10000-26431 GCA_015478945.1 Trachelipus rathkii
GGGTATATGGAATGTCGAGGAATAAATGTTGGGGAGAAGAGAGAGAGGTGATGGATGTAATTTAGAAAGAAATTTTGATTTGCTCTCTGCTGTGACTGAACAAAAGGATGAAAGGAAAAAGGTGCAAGTTGAGTGGGGTGGGTGAACGTGTGTACGTGCTGGGTTGAAAGAGAATGAAGAGGCGAGAGAAGGATCCGCAATTTGTGACTGGACGTGACCTGTGGTACAAAGCTCATGGTGACTTGTGTGTCGTGAGTCCTAGAATCTAATGTTAATGTAAGTTTGCAAAGGTCAAAGGTATCTGTGGTTGTGACGTATCGTCCATCTGAGGGAATGTTGAAGAGAGTACGCATTTTTGGGGATAATTGAATGATGTTTTGGATGGGGAAGTAGGAGCTTCAGATTGATAATAGTGTTGGGGACCTGAATGCATGATAGGTGATCCAAAAAAACGTTATAAGAAGATCCCCGTGCGCATAGCTGACGTGAGAAAATGAGAATGTAGGAAGGTTGATCGCTTTCTGTGATAGAGAGAGGTATGTTGTGTAAGTAATCACTTTCTTTATAACGACTAAGAGTATCCATAAGTATAACTAGAGTTGGCTGTAGGTAGAGATGGATCGAAGTGAATAAGTATGATTGATGTTGTGTGGTGAAGAAGGAGATGTTGAAAGCAGTGATAGGTTAAATCAATTAGGGGTTTAGGAATGGGATTATCGGATCATATGTTGGTTCTATGTAAACATTAACGAGTTCTCACTTAAGGATATGGAGAGGAAGGTTACGAAGGGGGGTAAAAATTAGGAGTGAGAATTTAAGTGAGCAAGACAATAAGGATAATTATGAAAGAGCGCTCGCTAGTAAAATCGGTTGAACTGTGAACAAGTTAACGTAACAAATGCTGGGGGCTAACTGAAGAAGCAATGTTAGTAGGAAAGGAAGTCGTGTGTGATGTTCTAAGTAGAAGTAAGATGTTACAGCGAACTGGGTGGAATGACGAGTGGATAAAGCGGTTAAGGTAAAAAGAAGCGTGGTTGAGTGTAAGCCCTAGCACAATGATGAAATTTCAAAAGAACGATGCTTGGAATTATATAAGGAAAAAGAAAACCTAAAAGGTGCATACGTAGGAGAAACAAGAGGGTAAATGAACAGTTGGAAGGAGATTGAATGAGGACCATTACAATGTATAGGAAGCTTCTTCTGGAACGGAACGCGAGAAAGGTTAGAATGCGAGTAATATCCATGCGGGAAAATCCTGCTTTAGAATAATGCATAGAGGATGATTGGCTTTTGAACTGATTCTGAAATGTGATGTAGAGTGGGAGATGTGGATATTCAGATACACTTTCGAAACTTCTGACATATATTATAAATTAATATGTATAGATGGTGTGATAAGTGCAATGGTGTGGTTTTTGATGGAGCAGAGAGGGAATAGGTATTAATTGGGCTGAGTTATTAGTAATGATAGAGGAGTTAGTAATGGGGCATATAGTAATCATAAGTTAGTAGAAGATTAAGATATGTAAATCTGCAGAGTAGTAGTATAAAATTAATGCAAATAATATCATCGAGCGGTAAGGCGAGATGGTGAATTGACATGTGGATTGAATTTGGTGTAAGTTAAAGCGTTTATGAGAGGGTATAGTTTTCAGGGATTGAAGGAGACGGTAATAGTACCCTTATAAAGGGTAAGGGAGAGAAAGGGAATGTAGAAATTTTAGGGGAATAAAGTTATCTATGAGTGTTTGTGAAGGTTAAAATTTTGCTAGGTTTATTTATTGTGTTGAAAGAGAGCGTCGATGAACTGAGGGATGGTTGTGAGAACAAGGTGCGTTATAGAGTGGTTAGAGGTAAGATGATATGTGTGATCAAAAATCTTTATCATTGAAAATCATACTATAAATTTGAGAAATTGAGGGCGAAAGAAGAATAATTATATTAGGAATTTATGGATTAAGTCAAACATAGCGTTCGAATTAGAGTTAATAGGGAAGTACTTTATGGCCAGGTATTATAATGAATATAACTGGTGTTGGTGGTAGCTTCTGAATGGAATCAAAGAAGTATGTATGACATAAGGTGAAGCGTGTGATAAAATAACTGGTGTCATGGTGAGATGTGGTTTTAGGATAATAATTAAGTGGAGTGATGACATTGGACTTTTGTTATGTCTTACACCTTTGGACTATTCAATGTTAATATATGGTATGGTTTATGAAAGTTCGAGCGTGTGGAGAATGGCGGAAATTGGTGTAGAATGATGGAGAATGGATGAGGAGATGGAGGGTGTCCTACCCTATTACTATTGCGGATGCACTTCTGGGTTCTGTGTGGAACTCAGAATCTGGAAGAGAGTTGAAGAGGATACATAGTCGTAGACGGATTTGCAGGCGTATGTAAAAGGAGGAGGTTGTTGAACCAAAGTAAACGATAGATAAGATTAAGGTAATGTTGGTGAGCTGAGGACAGTTCCTTTCATGGTGTGACGTTAAATAATGTCTTGGAGATGAATGAGGCGAGTTCTTGGAGCAATGTGCGTGAGTTTAAATATATCTTAGGGTATGTGTTGGACTAGAAGGGCAACGCGGATGTCTGCAGAGTGGTAGTTAGGATATGATTTGTGAATCGGCAGAAGGTGCTGGTGCAATTAATTCGTTGGTGAAGTGTAAAGGACTAAGGTCTTCGATAGCATGCGATGCACTAAAAAGATGTCTTTACATTATTTCCGAGGGCATGTGGTCTTTTGTGTACTGTTTATTGGCTATGAATAAGTAGGACGCTATTAAATGGTCTGAATACAATCTTTGTAAGTATGTTTCCGATCTAAAGCTATCAAATGTTGTGCGAGAGGGTTATTGGTGACACATTCTATTAGCGGCATGCCGGTGTAGAAAAGATTTAAATACTAAGTGAGGAAGAACGCTTAACTTAGAGAGTGGGCGCTTGGAGAATCACGGGGATTCAATGAGAGTAATTAATAATCGAAGTAAAAAGGTAGAGAGTGGCATTTTTGTCAATGTGAAGGATGACGATGTAAGAAGTCGGTTGGGGTAAGCGCGATGTATATAGATGGGAGAGTGTGTTGGGAACCGAGAAACCACCAGGCTGGGCAAGAACACCGAAACAAGAAAAGAGTTGAAGTTTTGAGTCGGTTTTATATTTTGAAAAATAACCAATAGATCTGAAGGAGCAGAAAATGCTGAGTTATTGGTCAAAGAGAGCGAGAATAAAGGATGAAATGAAACGGTAGAACGAATGCCGTGGGAGTTTTGGTATGGAGTGGGTCTATGGGAGAGTGGCCCATCTCCTGAGGCCTAGGGATGAAATACCCTATACAAACATGATGACGATGCTGAGCCAATAGTGAGAGGCTCGTCCGTTATTTCGGGGGTGTCACTCAGTTAATTGTCTCTAGGCGTGTCGATTTTTCTGTACGATTGCCAGCGTCCTACACTAAATTAATGTTACAGACGAAGGACGGGGCGTAGTAAGTGCTGGCCTTTCTTTTTCGACGGTTGTCTATGTTTCCTATTGCATTTTTCTTTTTCAAGAATGACTTGATAAAAGACACCTTACCATCAGATGTTCTAAGGTTTCGAGTTATTTTTAAAAAAGAACTACTTTACTTATGAAATTTTGTACAACCAAGTCATTGGGCAAGAGAGGCGAAAGTGATAAATGATAAACAAGAGAATTATTAGAAGATAAGAACATGAGTAACTATATTATATCTATGTAATATATATTATTATATAAATATCATTATAATATATATATGCTAAATTCTGAAAGTAAAACGTAACTATAATATTATTTTAATAATTTCCTAACGCTGTAAATGGTTCCGCATGTAGTTATTTAGTATTATTCTATGTATATATTCTTTATTTTCTATATTTTTATATTATTACTTATATTATATGATTACATAAATTTACTCTATAAGTATAGTTAAATTAATTATATTATATCTTTACTACCATTATTATACGTATGAACCCACAGTTTATACTACTCTATTTCAATTATTTTTTGTATCATATATTACTATATCTATTTGACAATAGTAAGTTATATAATACTAAAATTAGAGAAATTGATATATGTTATATGCTATATATTATTATAATTAATTATTAATTATAATATATATATATTTAATTTAATAAAATTTTTAAATAATAGTTGTATTATTATATTGAACATATATACTGTATGTTTATTATGTATTAGAGATTTATAAAATATATGATATATAGTAATATATAATAAAATTGAAACCATATATTAATATTATATATATATTATATATTATATATAATATAATAATATAACTATTATATATATATTAATTATATATAATATATATACTAATTAATATAATATTAATACTAATAATTAATATATTATATAATTAATATAAGTATTAATTAATTATATTAAATATTATATTAATATATTAAATATATATTAATACATATAATATATAAATTATTATATTATTAATATATATATATTTTATCAATTTATATATAATATATGTATTGTAGCCTATTGATATTGGACTTATATACGTCATGATTGACGTATTGTATTAATTAATGTAATATTCAAAATATTATTATACTAAATAACATTAACACTCAGACTACCTAAAATTTAATCGCAATATTTTCTCCAAAAAAATAAAAAAGATATAAAAAAAAACAAATTTAAAGGTATTTTAAAGGAATAAAAATTTTAGTTAAAAAATAATATTACCATATAAAAAAATTACATAATTTTTATAGAAAAATATTAAAGAGAGCAAAGATAACGAATTAGCATTAATATATTATCTTTATTAGTCGCACAACTCATAATTAATAAAATAGCTTAAATTTTGATAATAGAGAATAGTGTAATTACATCAGATAAATATAAATGCTAATTGTGTAGGATCTATTATCTCATGCCATCAAGTTGACACCTCATTATCAGGACACACATTGTGAAAAACAATTAGTATTTCTGAGTAAGCAATACAAATAATTCTAAGTTACAGCAAATAGTTAATGGATATTATTATTCCATAAAGATTAATTTTTTTACAGAAAGTGACGTTCTTAGCTGGACAAGCTATTTCTGGCATAAGTTTTTTCGGAGCTAGCTTCGCTCACGATAATATAGAGAAGATTTTCCTTTAATCGGAACAGAGTTGCTGCAAAACATATATAGAGAACAGTTTATCTTCGCAGGCCTTTATGATTGAGAGTCTTCTGTTTTCCTTTTTCTAAGAGTATAGGCAGTAACAGCATATTAATTATTGAACACTGAATAATACACATTCTATATGCACAACCCTAAAACTTCAATGTCCCATATGTAATCATATATATCTATATGACTAGTATGTATATAAGGAGAGATAATACAAGCTACCTATAATACAACTCTAATCTATATACTACAACCACAAGATACTATAAATCTAATAATCTTAACTTAACAATAAATATTAATATATAAAATTAAAAACAAGACTCCATGATAAATAAATGAATAACTATATAATATAATGGTATGTTATATAACAATAAAATCGTATATATTACTAAAGTATGATAATATTTAATAAATAAAATAATTAAATTACATATTAATAAATCATATAATAATAATATATAGAATTAATAAATAATAAAGATAAAAAAAATAAATGATATTATACTAGATATATAGTACGTTGAAATATATATTAATATATATAATAATATTATAATATATACTATATTAATATATCTAATTATAAATTATATAATATATAATACATAAAATTAAAAATATATATTAATATAATATAAATATAATGTAAAAAATAATAATAATAATAAATGAAATGATAAATATATATATATAAGATATATTAATTTAAATAAAATATGATATGTATATTAAAGAATATATAGATAATAGATAATAATATATATACTATTAAATATATATATAAAATTATTAATTTAATAATAAATAAATATATATAAATTAATATATATAATATAAATTAATAATTAATTATATATACATTAATAATAATAATAATTACAAATTATAATAATATTCAAATAATAGATATTCAATTAAAAAACTTTGATCTAATAAATTCTATAATAATGGCTATAAAATTATAATAAATAAAAATGAATATAAGTTAATAAATTAAAAATAATCTAATTTTCTATCAATAATTTCAACAATATTAATAAAATAATATTGCAACTAAACAGTTAAATAATAATAAAAATACTGAATACTAATTAAATATATAATAATAATTAATAATATAAATATAATAAAACTAATAAAGAAGGTCACAAAAGTGCTTAAAAATTAAGGAAACCCCTTAACTACTTCATAAATATTCAAGTAGTAGTAAAATTTAATTTCTACTCTAGTGCTGGTAAGATAGTTTGTACAATGGATTTATAACGCCTCTTCGCATTCATGACTTATGAGTAGTTTACAGTTGAAGCATAAAATGTACTTTTTTATGTTAGTCAAAGTAGTTCCGTGGCACATAAGACGGTAAGCGACGGATTCGCATGCAAAACGGCTGCAAATGCGTTCGTGAACTCCTATTGATAGATAATTACCTAGAGAGTTTCCCCATCCTTGAGATAAGGCCTATATGCGATCGAGGTTGAAGAACTTTAAAAAAAAAAAAGAAAATTATTGTAAAATATAACTACTTACTAAATTGAGTAGTGGTGGAAGTAACTAACTGTCAGTTGCCAGTGTTTATTTATTTGAATGAAAAAAATTAAACATTGAAATTATTCATGATAAATATGGGGAAAAGAAATTCTAATTGATGTTCGGTAAGAGGGCAAGATCGAATTTCCAAAGATAGATTTTTATCTTAGGAATATAGATATATTACATAATCTAAATAATATTAAATTAATTATATAATATAATATATTAATATATATATTAAATTATAATTATATATAATATAATATTAATATATATATATTTATTATTAATTAAAAATATTATATATATATATAATAATATATATGTATGAATTCGTAGTCTACTATTAGTGGGTGCTGCTCAGAATATCTATAACTATACATATTATATTTAATGATAATATATATATATTTATATATATTAATATATAATATCTATATAATATTAATATATTATATATTTAATTAATATATAATTATATAATATATAATAGTATATAATATATATTACTATATATATTAAAATATATAATATATATATATATCAATATATATATATATATATATTATATTAATATATTAAATTAATTAAATATATAATTATCTGTATATATATATATTAATTATGATAGTTATATATATATAATTGTATAATACGGAGTTCACGTTTGGCTCAATGGGTTAAGGCGAGCTTTTTTTGGCTCCCCTAAAGAACCAGATTCCCTCTCAGTATGTCAGTTCTAGGTCGCCACGTGGACGACACAAAAAATTTAAGTCGTTTAGTAGGAGATTATCTGCAATATTTTTATTGTTATTTGCTATTTGTTTATGGCCTAGTGTATTACACTAATCTCTAAACACAACCATGCCAACATCATATCACAGAACAGTTCAATTCACAATACAAATCTACTCTTCTCAATGCTTCTCTGCATGAAAAGCGCGCGTACTAGGATGTCGAATATCCACGCTTACGGTGAACGCATTTCCTACTACGTCGCGCTGAAAGCAGGTCTATGCTATCGGGGCCTATAATAATCCAGCAGCCTTCACTTGTGCATAAACCATACTTAAATACTTTCCCTGACCATATTACCGTCAGATAAGAGGATATGTGCAATAATCATAATAAAATACTTAATATATTATTTAATGATAACTATTAAAATTATATATTATATATCATATAGTATAAATATATATTAATATATTATATAATATTAATTATATAATAATATATATAATATTATTTATATAATTATATATAATATAATTTATGATTAAGCTTAATAGAGTAATACCCTAGAGGAAATAATAGCAAAATAAAAATATAAAAAATTAACATTCAATCCTTTAAAAATCTCACAAGGGTATTTTAGCGGGAAAATTAAGGAATTTTTTACGAATGAATGAACCTTTAATTACATTATAAAAATTTGTTTTCGTAATTGCCTACGCACCAAATCTCAATATTTTTACAGTTTATTAACACAAAAAGTCTCTATGTAAAATCATTGTTCTGACCTTTAGTGAATATATACATCCAATATATTAACTCGCTCACATATAATTTAACACAAATATGATTTCAAGAAATCACTTTCTCTGCCTTGATTGAGTAGAATATTTCTTACTTCCCATATTAAACATTCTTAGGGAGTTTTTGTAAAGTAAAGTTAAAGTACCTTAATCTTGACAAAAAAAATGGTTTCGATGTGGTGTTATTGTTCACCAGTGTTCTGTAAAGTTGACTTTGTCTTGGCTTAGAGACTTTTTATGTACTTTAGAATTTCAGTTGCTATTAATATTGATGTATTTTTAAAATTGATAGGTTTGTGCCTTTCACAAGCCCATTTTACCTTTAATAATGAATTTTACACTCAAATTACAGGCTTAAGCATGGGCTTACCAAAGTCACCTGTGCTTAACAACATCTATATGGAATTATTTGAAGTAAAATTTTTGCCTAACATTTTAGGGAGTGATTGCATTTGGTATATATTTGTTTTACTCAAAATATTATGATTAAATTAAATTTTATTCTGGTTGGTTGTCCTTGTTCTTGATATCCTTTAGGTATTTTGAAGTAAGAAGAATGGAGTTCTGGATCATGTCAAGTTTTATTTCGCCTGGTATTTTGTTATAATTCTTCGTATTGTATATATATAATGATTCGATTATTTTTATTTTTGTAATCTGATTGCTATATTTAAGGGGGGGATGTAGCCATTATGTTGATTCTATGTTCTTTTGAAGATCGATTTGAAGAGGGCAGAGTTAGTGATATTTTTAGTTAAAATCAATATTTATGTGGTAAACATCTTCTAGGTAATATCGATTTATTTTTGCCTATATTGTAGTATTTGCAGAGCAAGTATCATTATGGCAGGGTAAATCTTGAAGCACATTGATATTGACGACCTATTTTGTTTTGATAAGGTTTTGAAAGCTTTCTTTTAGAGGGATTGTTTGTTTATTTTTTGATGAAACAAATATTTTTTAAAAGGAAGACTGTGTGTTTGATATTGGTGTTTAAATTTGTAAAGGGATGGGGAAGTATTATGAAAAATTTAAAATTAATTTGGAATATGGTTAGTAGGGGTTACTAATTTAAATTTTTTATCTTTGTCTTTATGGTATGCAAGTTGATGAAATATTGGGGACATTTTAGTTTAGTAAAGGTTGAATAGAGAAATTTTGTTTTTCTGATAAAAGATTAGGAGGAGAACATAGACGTAGGGCTCTGAGATTCAAAGAGGAGGATTAGAGTGGCTAAATTTGGTATTGTATGGTGATGTGTTGAAAAACCATAGCATGTTATGTAAGAAGAAGAAAGCCTTCTTACTATCAAAAATACCTAAAATGATAGTCAAAGACATTAAGGAGCAACCAACCCGAATAAAAAATTTAACTTTAATTCAATAAAATTAATTGAAATAAAAAGTTTATAGTTAACTCTTATTTCACTTTATGAAAAGAGCGTAAGAGTATACTTAAGCGAAAGGCTTGTCCTAATTACGATGTTAAGTTTGATCATTTTTATTATGTGTCATTATAAGTAATATTTAAGTGCCAAGGGTTAACTATCCTATATATAAATCACAAAGTATATATCAATATAAATAATATATATATAATATATAATTATATATATATTTATTATTAATATTATATATAATATTAATATATATATAACATATAATATTTTAATCTAATAATAATTATAATAATTATGTAACTATGAGTTATATTAAATTAAGCTACAGCACGATACAGTATATATTTATATACTATATATATATATATACACTATAAACACTATTAACATACGATCATTAATACAATAAACGCATATATAATATAATAATATATAATATACTATAATATAACAATTTATAGTAACATTAAATTAATATTATTAATTTATATTATTATATATAATATGTATAATTATTATAAGTGCTCCCAATAAATTATGTCCTAACCCTTAGTTGCAAGATTACAAATATATACAGAATTAAAGTCAGTCTAGAATATTAATGTATACTAGATGACTCAGACTAAACTGAATCTTATATCATTTAGTATATAATTCAAAATAATAAGATTCAAGTAATTAAATATTTTTTCTTGCCAAACTACCATATATATAAAAAAGTATCATGATTATATGATTAACGATATCATATACCATTGATGCTTACGTTACAATCAGACCTTAATCGGAAACGTCACTTCATACTACTAGACATACTAGTGAGCTATACAATGAGCATACCTATATAATGAGATTATATATCTAAAGAACAATAATATTTAGTGTGATGGTAAGCTAAATAGTACTAATATAACACATTAAATAATTTGTAATAATACAATAGTAATTATAATATATAATTAGGATACAATATTTCAATCGTTTACAATTTGAAATTGGCGAACATTGTCCATTGTATAGGATAGAGTTTTATAATTCGCATCACGTATTGCCCGTGCTTAATATTAATGTATGATATCGAGTAGTATACAATTCATAGTTATAATACATGAGAGAATGGTGATGATAAATGTGAATGTTATTGTACAATATAACTCTTACCAAGAATAGGGTATGCTAGGTAATAACTATACTGCGTAGACGGTTTTAGACACCTTTTTTCACAAATATAATGGATGTCTGTCCTTGTCGAGTAGAAATCAAACTACACATACTAATATTACGTACTACATGATTAGAGATTGTGAGAGCGTACTTGTGTACTTGCGGTACAGTATCTAGCCTGCTAGGATAATAGAATGATGATTAAGCATTCAACCTAACTAATCATTTTGTAAAACATCATTTCTATGGTAGAGATATACTTATACTCTGATAATATTAAGTATATATATGATATATATTTATTTATTTTTTTATTTTATTTTGTAAGCGATCATGCTCGTGACTGCGTTAGCAAACTATTTTATATCTAATTTTTATATATCTTATTTTTTTTATTGATTATTTTTATTTATTATTTATATATTTAATATACTTTTATTTATATTCCAAATATTAATATTTTATACTATGAAGTCTAATCATCATTGAATCTCTATATTTTATTTCACTACTTATTGTTCTTTATCATTCATCTTATATTAATAATATATCATTCTCTACTGATTTCTGTCATCTATCTGGTATATTAATTCTGGACCCATCAACTCTATTATATTTATACTTATTTTTCTATGCTCTAGCTTGTGTTAATGACTTGTTGCTTCCTTTCTAACAGCTACTCCATCCTGCCTACGTATTGGGCTTTTTCTGTGACACATGTGCATCGGGAGAGCCGTTGATATAGGGGGGACCGAATTTCGCCTGCATTTCATCTAGCTTGCATACGTTCTTTTGTAAATATTGTAAGAGAGTTGATTATGACGCTTTGTCTCCGTCGAACGCCTTCATGGTCTGCCGTATATTAGAATGTGGATCTGTGAATCGTCGACTGGGACTGTAGTCGGCGCACACTATGACAACGTCTTCGCTATACAAAATCTACTGGCTCGATTCCTATACAAAATCATTAGTTGCCGATCTGTGCTTAGTACACTCTGTGCATGCACGGTCATAGATAGACAAGAGTAGCGTATCGGGAAGTGAGTCACCATAGCCGTTATGTTCAAGATTTGAAACTGTGTACTTCCGTTTTCTGTGTCACAAAATGTGAGCTATAACAGCAACATCGGGTTTCTCGCTGTTGCACGCCTAACTGATTCAGTGTTCATGCACTAGATTCGTATGACTAGGAGATGATTATCATCGACGAGGAAAGAGCGATGGACTCTTACATCTACGACAGTCCGCGAGAGCCTCCCACTGGATTATCATCGCAGTCAAATCTTTCTAGCCTCTTTGTTGCACGCATAAATTAACTCTGAGTAGCTATTCTGAGTTAATACTAAAAACTTTCATGTAATAATTTGTAGGGTGCCCTGCTTATTTTACGTACATCAATGATGTAGATCTTACTGTTTATAGACTTCATTATAAATTACGTCCTAAAGTTATACTGTAAAATAGGCATATAATCCTCTTACTGTCGGCACTCACTCTAACATTTTTCTCATAAACTCAACCTCCTTATGATAGAATCATAGATATTACATACCGAGTGTACCTATATTATTCCATTACATTCCCTTCCTCCTCATACCTTTCTAACTTACTATAACATGGTGTCACTATGTCCTTTAAGACTACTGTTAATTATTACATATCGATATATATTCGTAGGATATACAGTGGCGTCTTATAGAAAATCTATCGAAACGTTAGGTGTAAAGGCGTGAGTGTGTCCCGGATGCATTCCTGCCCACGTAAGTTTTAGAGGGAGTGTGATAATAGCTTTCTATACCTCTACTGTAATTCCCTCATAGACGACTCCTCATAGTATCCTAATTATATATACTAGATATTCTCCTACATTGATTATGTGATTCAGTTCATGAAGATCTATACATTATTAAACTTATCACAGAAGTGACAACCTTCTGAAAGTTCAACCTTTGGTATGTCCTTATAGTGTAAATTACTTCATAGATCGCGATTTTTGGTAATAACACGAGCACGAATGACACAATACTACTCCGACAAAAAGAAAGAAAGCGCATCATAGATAACTTCGTACTAACTAACATACGAGTCACTAATAACGCAATCAAATTATCTAGTGCATCTAAACAGTATTTCGGTAGAATCTTAGGTAGAATATACTTCACTACTTCTAGTTTCTTCTATTTTTTATAATTATTTTCTTTAATTTGATTATTGAATGATATTCTCACTAATCTTTTTCATATAATTTGGCAACTTTACTTCGGGACTTACTTTTTTTTAATAACTTTTTTCGCACTTAATGCTTACCTTTATTGACAGCGTTTAATTCAATTATATTAACAAGGGATTCTTTTTAATTTCCTATTGATTTTTAGAATTTCGCAATGCTAAAGATTCTTCTTCTCGATGCGGATTTTTTTTTTTTTTTAAATGAAATCAAGTTCAAAATTAGCTAAAAGAAAATTTTATAATATTACTTAAGCAATATAATATATTTAAATAAATGACTTTATAACATGATAACTATTTGGGATAGCCTTTTTTCTTTCTTATTTTAAAATTTATTTATTTTGTTTGTTATAATGATTAATCGATGAGTGCATTCTCTCTCTCTCTTCTACTTCTATAGCTTCAGCCTCTCCATCTCTCTTTTATTAAGAATTTCTCTGTCTTTTGCCCTCTCGTCTCTTAAAAAATTAATTGTGTACTGTTCACTAAGCCCTAATGGTCGATCCACTTTGCATTTTTCACACTTTGCTTATCTTCTTCCAAAGCAATTTGACCGGGTATGGCACGCGTCACTGCTTCCTAAACTCCCCTCCTTTGGGTTCCTCTCTTCTCTTTGCTTACTTTAGTCTAGTTTTTTCAACTCGCTCAATATCGGCTGTTGTCTGCATGGGCGTAAGACTTTCTTTCCTTTTTCTGTCATATCACTGTCGCTGTTCATGGGAAGGGTTGTTTTCATCTCCTTCTTTATCTTTTTTTTCATCTCTCTCTTTTCTCTCTTCTCTCTACATCTTCGCTACTCTCCTCCCTTCTCACTCTCTTCTTGTCTCTCTCTCATCTACTCTCTCTATGCTACTTCTCTTCGTACTCTTCACTCTCTCTTCATATCGTCCTGCGATCTCTGCTACATCTCTCTACCCTCTCTCTCTCGCTCTCTCTCTAACTCTCCATATTTCCATATGATTTGAATTTTTCATTACCAAAAGTATAAAATACAATTATTCATTTCAATTCGTTATAAGAAACCTCTTAACTCCAATTACTACTATTCACGTTGATTACTACTCAACTTTTACAACTACTATCACGCTATAATTGCCACTACGCTCTCCGTCTAATCTTTCCGTCTATTTCTCACAATAATATAATCATAATTGATCTATGAAGATAAATATAAAAATATAAATAATAATTCATAAATGAATACTATATTCCAGGTGGGGTCGTCTGAACCTTGTGAAATTTAAAATTCTTAAAATAACGTCAATATGACTAATGGATTCATATGATCAATGATTACGAACATGTTACGATAATGAATTCACTGCACACATGACTCACGATAATGATTTCACGATAATGATTACGGAACACCTATAATGATCACAAATGCAATTGATCGACATCATTTAAATATCATATGATCGAATACGAGTGAATTGATATCTCGATAATCGGATACCTTATCATATTGATCATGATAATGAGCTTAATGAGAATAGATAATCGATAATATAGTATTAATAAACATAATATATCAAATCAATATATGGAATAATCAATAATAAATACATATATAATAATAATTAAATAGTACAATAATAAAATAATAATAAGTAAAATAGATAAAATAATAATATCATTAATAAGTATGAATAATAAGTAAAATAGTACCAAGTAATAAAGTAATAATAATTAATAATCACAAATTACACTAATATAGTAAGCTATAGTACATAGATGATAGCAGTGAACTATAACTCATACTACGAAAGTAGACTGGGAAGAGTTCTGTATGTTAGAACTTAGCGACGCGAGACCTTTTTTTATCCTCTATCTACTCGAGATTAGCTGCACAGCTCATACTAAGGCCTCATCCCCCTTAAAGAACATGCGCACGAGCAAAAAACAACAAAAATACGAGACACAACAAAAGACTCATACTACTTGGGAGGAAGTGCATCTTGGGAGTATTCCCCGGCTTTGTTGATAAGATGTTCGAGTAGTGAATCACAAAGCTCGCTCAAAATGGCTTAATTTATATAACTGTTCGTGTTAGGTTTCCAAAATATTACAAACGTTGAAATGTTCCATATATAAATTATAGACCCAAGAACTACATTTACTTATTTAATTGAGAATGCTTCTATTCTCTTTGATTTGCAGAGTCGTTTCAACTGAAAATGTTTTATTCGGTGATCAATTAAATTTACAACTACTTTTATATTTTACATAATTGGCATATAACTTGCTTAATCAGATATTTTAATGAGAATTACCAAAGAAAGCAGCTGTCTCTCAGGGATTCCACGGCAGCTGGCAGTGCCTCGAGGGTTAGCTTATCACGTACCAGATGTCGAGCAAAATCCATTGTACTACGTCTATACTCCACACCACCTTTCATCGGAATAACTTCTGTAAGTGGTATGCCTGTCCATCCTGTCAGAGTACCAATACAGCAACATATAAGGCGTGTGGTTGATGTGATTGTTCGATCTTAATGCTGCTACACAGATATGCTGCCGAGTAACGATGGTTACCATGTGCAGCGCATTACTGTCTGGTAAGATCCACGTACATCAAAAATATGCGGTAGTAGTGAGTTATACTGTGATCGTTACATAACCACTGATCACACAGGATAGCGTACGTATCGCTGTTATCTCGCATTCGGTCCATAACCTCAGTACACATGATAGCGTAGTGTGTCATTCCATTGTTGAAGCCACTATATACACCATTTGGGTGAGTTAAAATTGCAAATTGCTTCCGATTTCATTGTAAAACAATCTCTCAAATGCAATATTCTGATTACTGATTTGCTATTCACCTTCTTTTCTTCAGACAAAATGATGAACTAGTCTACAATATTTAAACGCTTTGGATCATTAAGATAAAATATATTTTGTTGGTAGTTGGTGCTAGTCTTTGCTTACTTCGCAATAGCCTGTCATTTTCAGTCAGATTTACTTGCAGTAATCTTATCAATGGTATAGTTAGTTAACTTCCCTGTGACAGCTGTGTGCTAGTATGCGTTTCGTTCCACGACCTCACTTTTTACGATTCATAAAATATTTGTTATGTTGTTGTTTTCTGTGTCTCTCTCGTCTGAGTGGTGGCGACAACTGTAAAAAAAAAAAAAAAAATATATATATTATATATATATATATATATAATATATATATATATATATATATACTATATATATTATATATATATATAATATATATAATAATATATATATATATATATATATTATATATATCTATATATATATACCATGGGGTCGCCAGCTGCCAGTGGGGGAAAAAATTGTAAGAATTTTATAAAAGCTTATATATATATATGATATATCACTATATATAT
>JABUQX010040157.1:0-42500 GCA_015478945.1 Trachelipus rathkii
CTCGGTATGAAGTTATGTTAGATGGTGAGCAGCTGGAACAAGTGTCTGAGGTTTAAATATTACTTAGGATATATGTTGCATGAAAAGGGAACAGATGATGCAGAGTGTAGTATTAAAGTTGTGAATGGTGAATTGTGAAGGTGACTGGTGAAATTAAATCGTTGGTGGATGTAAAGGGACTAAGTCTTGAGTACGCTAGGGTCTTACATGAGGGTATGTTGTTAACTGTGTTAAAGTATAGTAGTGAGACTATGGTCTGGAATAAGAGGTATAGATCTAAAGTTCAGTGTGTTCAGATGGACAATCTTAGGGGCGTGTTAGGTGTGAAAAGAATTGATAAAATGAGGAATGAATGTATTAGAGAATTATGTGGTGTAAAGAAAGGGGTAAATGAGAGAATAAATGAAAGTATCTTGAGATGGTTTAGTCATGTGGAAATGATGATTGATAGTCGGTTGGCTAAGCGGATGTATAGTGCTGAGTGTGTTGGGAATCGACCGACTGGGAGACGGAAGAAAATGTTGATTGAGTCAGTAAAGGAATGTTTGGAGGAGAGAAATGTGAGTTTGACAGAGGGGAGAATAAAGGTTCATAATAGGAGTGAATGGCGGGGTTTTGTGAGGCGGTATGGTTGTGGCCTACCTGGGCTGGGCCAGGGGATGAACCCTACTCTGATGACATGCCATAGTGAGGGTCCATCACGGTCCCATGAAGCTCTAGGGTGGATTTTCTGACTGCGATGAGTTCTCACTAATAGGTATAGGGAGGGCGGTAAGGCTGGGCTTTCTTTTCAACTTGTCATATTCTTCTACTACCTTTTCTTTTCCGATGCATGACCCGCACTTTGCCACCCCCACCCTTAGAAAAAAAAAAAAAAAATTATATATATAAATATAAAATATATATATATATATATATATATATATATATATATATATATATATATATATATATATATATATATATATATATATATATATATATATATATATATATATATATATATATTATATATATATATATATATACCTTTTTTATATATATATATATATATATATATATATATATATATATATATATATATATATATATATATATATATATATATATATATATATATATATATATATATATATATATATATATATATATATATATATATATATATATATATATATATATATATATATCACATAATATATATATATAAATATATATATATATATATATATATATATATATATATAATATATATATATATATATATATTATTTTTTACATCTTTTTTCAAGAAAAAAAAATAGTCGCTGGAACTGTAGTTACAACAATTTTAGCTTTTCTTGATTTACAAAATTAAAGAAATCATACGGTGTTATTAAAGTACTGCATGCAAAAGTGTTTATAGGTAGTTTGGAAAATAGATAACGAGAGTATGTTCCAGACTTTCCCAGTGGAGTACACATGTAAGATTGAGCATAGCTATTGTTAAGTCTGAGGTCAGAGAGAGCATAGAAATATGAGACTGTGTAGAAAGGTGTGTCGCAAGTCTCGCAAGAACCCTTCTCAATGGAGGAGGTATGTGATTGAAGAGTTCAGAAGAGCAAATTCCGTTATAATAACGATGAAATAAAGAGAGTGACGCAACAATTCGATTGATAAGACGAAAAGCCTAGACTCAACCATTTGATGAGGAGCAGTGTAAGTGGAATCACTCCAGATGCGTGAGGCAACCATACTCTACACAGGGGCGAATGACACCCCTATAAAGATCAAACAACTGAGGTGGTGTGAAGAAATTCTGAATACGCCTTAGAACACCCTTTTAGAGCTTGTTTAAAAAGAAAAGTAATATGAAACTTCCATTAAGGTCACAGAAAAATAAACACCAGAATATTAAGGACAGACGAAGGTTTGAGTTACGTGATTTCAAAGAAGATATTATAGCTGTGTGAAAGGTAATGTGGAGTGGAAAGATGGAGAAGCTGAGCTTGTTATCAATGCCCCAAAGAAATTCGAGAAAGATCAGATGCTAGTTGATCCAAGGGAGCCCTTCTGGCGTGAGCTAATTGTTGTTGAAAAGGACGTCTATCAAAATGAGGGGAGTAATGAAGGGTGAAGTCGTCGGCATAGGAGTGAATATGTGATGAAGCAATAGAAAGAGGTCTTTCATAAAAAGTAGAAAGAGTTAGGGATAAAACAGGACCATGAGGATACACCACTATTTATAGATTTAAAGGATGAGCAGTGACATTCACCAAAATGCTGAATAAAAGAGGACCAAGAAACAGAAGGACTAGCAAGAAGATCGACAGTAGAGCGCTTCTTACGAAAGCCGTACTGGCGAGCAGAGAAAAGATTAGAAAAATTTAGATGTTTTCAAATACTCCTGCTACGATAGATTCGAAAACTATAGAAATAACAGAAGTTAGAGAGATTTGGCGATAGTTGGAAGGTTGAGATTGGTTCCTTTTTTTTGTACAAGAGCACCTTTCCAGCAAGAAAAAAAAGGCCAGAGTAAAAAGACAGACGGAATAATTTAACAAGGTAGAATGCAAGCTTGAAAGCACAAGTTTTGAGAACTATAGGAGGAACACCATCAGAACCGTACGCTTTCTTGGTGTTAAGCTCTGAAAAAGCAGAAATAACACCTTTTGAAGAAATTAAAATATTAGCATATATATGATGGAAGGAGGTGGCGAAGAAGGAATAGCAGTGGAATCGTCTAGGGTGGAATTAGAAGGAAATGTTTAAGCAAAGAGTTCAGCTTTAGTGGAAGGTTAAATAGGCAGTTATGTAGACAGGAAAATACTAAAAGGGCAAGAGAAGAAGCCAAGTTAAGAGTTAATATTTTTTGAAAAATGTCCAGAAAGGACATGAGGAAGAAGAGCCAGTAAGATTATTGCATTTTCTACTGAGAAAAGAATTTTTTAGTGCCATGGAGAATAAATTTTGCACGATTTTGGTATTAAATATAAGTTGCAAGATTTCTAGAATTTGAAGATGACAGTAATTCCTAAAGGCAGCATCCCTGCGTCTAATAGTACGAGAACAAGCAGAGTTAAACCAAGTTTATTCCGGTTTAGTTGAATGTTAAAAGATCATAGAGGCGCACGCCGCTCATGCCAGAAGGAGTAAGCTCAGTGCTTTGCACACTCCGAGAGACCCATTCCACGGAAGCTGTGGTCATTCCATGGGAAATCAAGGAAGTACGACCGCAAGTCCGACATGTTAACAGCACCGAAGTGCCAAAAACGTTTTCTCGCCGTAGCGGGATCTTTCGCTGCGAAAGACTTGAAGAATAGAGCAGAAAGAAACAGATATATGAGACTTATCGGAGGAACCTAGAGGAGGAAGAATTTAACAGAATAAGGATAAGAATTAGGGTCAGGAAAAGGTCTAGAATGTTGGGTTTATCTAAAGACGATCAGAAATGTCTGGTAGGAAGTTGCACTAACTGCTTGAGGTAATTCTGGATAGAGAAAGAGTCGTAGCAAGTTCATCTTAACTTCTCTTGAAATTAGAGGAAAGCAATTTGCCGTGGTGAACATTGAACTAAACCAAGAATGATGATTTCAGAGAAATGTGAAGAAGAGAGAGAATGTGTTATAATTTATTATGACAGGTTAGCTTGAGCCATTAGGTAGAATATTCGGAAAACTCTAAATCAAAGACACGGAACAAACATCATTGCACATTGGCACAACTGCCTTTGGCTGAAAATTTAAGGAAGAAATAGTAGGAGAGTCAACAGAGCAGAACTTGAAGTCCCAAAGGCTCAAAAACCTAAATTTAGGTTAAGAATAAAAGATGAGGAGTTTAGGAAGATGGTCAACAAAATGAAAATTAAATTAAAACCGAGAAGGTTGCAGAAATTTATGAAAAAAGGAGGCCATACATCAAAATAGGCCGGCAATTCTGTGACGGCACCAACTCCATCACCGGAGGCCGTCAATGACCTTTGTGATGATGGTAGGGTGGATAAGGGGTTATTTTTGGAAGCTTCTCGGAGACTAATCGCGTGGCTGCCATTTTATACCATTTTTATTTTCTTTTTAAGAGATAAGTGTTATCTGCAATTGTATTTTATGGTGTGTGATAAAGGAGAGCTTACTCCAATGTAAGAAGAATGTGGATATGAGCACAAAAGGGAAGAGCTATTGGGCACTGGAGTGCCATGGGATGTACTCTAAGACTCCATATATGACCAATTGTGCGTAATCTCATCACTTCAAGAGCGATACTTCTTCCCTTATACATATATATATATATATATATATATATATATATATATATATATATGTGTGTACACTATATATATATATATATATATATATATATATATATATATATATATATATATATATATATATATATATATATATATATATATATATATATATATATTATATATATACGGTATATATATATATATATATATATATATATATATATATATATATATATATATATATATATATATATATATATATATATTATATATATACTCTCTCGCCGGTGCGTGGTGCGCAAATTGCGGTGCGGTGCACTGTGGTTCGCTCTCGGTGCGTTGCGGTGGCACTGCAAAGGTGCGGTGCGGTAGGATGATGGGTGGTGCGGTGCTGGTCCAACTCTTGTGCGTTTATTGCTACTTTAGTGCAAAATTTTACTAAACGCGTGCTCTTGTTTTTGCTGCTTTTTTGAAGCGTTCAGTGCGTTTTTCATCAAATATTGGCATTTTGACATTTTATTTAATAAAATCTAGTGCCTTCTGATATTTTGAGTTGGCAACACTGTGTGAATCGTGGGTTTCAATTAGGATCTATAGCAGTGTCAAAGAGGGGAGAGAGGCTTACGTTTAGTGATTTTGATGCGCGAGCACATATGGGAATATACACTCCAAATCCAGAAATCGTCTAAAAAACTCAACTGCAAAGAAAATTGTTTATAGCACACAATTTAAAACTTACATCTTCCCCTCCACAAAAAAAAAGTACAACCAAGAAGGTTTCTCAGGAAAGGCAGCATAGCCGGACAAAAAGTTCACAAAATACACCAAAAAAACATGCACTATCTCTATCTGAAATTGAGGACGACGCAGAGACAGAAGATGAGTCAGGCTCAGACTCGAGTGATGATGAAATAATTTCATTACATGATACAGACTCTGAAGAGGAGTTCTCGGAAGATTAAATTTAAATAATCTGCTTTATAAGCATTATATGTGTCTATTACCTATATAATAATAAAATTAGCAATATATATATATATATATATATATATATATATATATATATATATATATATATATATATATATATATATATATATATATATATATATATATATATATATATATATATATATATATATATATATATATATATATATATATATTTTAATGTTCTGAAGTCTGGGGGCAATTCATATCGAGACCTCAGAACACCAACATTGGCAACAGAGCAATAATAAATAGAAATAGATAAATAAATAAATAATTAGTGATAAAAAAATGTAATAGGAAATTGTAAACTTACGTAGAAGAAGATAGATTGCAGAGCAGTTACACAGACAAGCGACCCGGGCCCATAAGAGCCGCACTCCGTTTCTTCTAACGGAAAAGCTAGCTTCACTCACACCAAAAGGAAAGGGAAGGACAAATAATCTTCTTATAAGTATGCTTCGGCCGATAGTTACATGCAATTAAAAAGGATATAAAAGGGATTAATGAAAGCAAAACAAAAGCAATGGAAAAAATGTGCACTGTGCAATAAAAAAAAAAGATTTACCTTAATAAAAAACTTTGCCTTAAATAAATAACATGTTTATTTTTCGTCAAATTGAAAATAGGTATTGGAAAGTATGGTAATTATTTTTATAAAATTTAATATGTAAGATATCCGTATATAAATTTCTCCATTCATACAATAACAGAAATATAAGTAATTAAACTGTTCCCGAATATCTTTTAACCTCAGTGCACTGACACTCACTCCAAAACTATCCCCATCAAAATTCCCTTTATGATAATTTAATAATTATAATTAAAACAAAAACAGTATAACAATTAACAAAAATGACACTGAACAATTTCACGGGTTTTAAACGAGAACAACAATTTAATAAATAATAATAATTTCTTGTGATTTATTTCAGTACTGTACTTTTTCCATATTATAGTAATAAATCATAAATAAAAGTTTTTAAGCACAATTTATTATAATACATTCTCTAGTCTTGTAAAAATTTGAGATTTAGTACTATGTTTCTTCAACACTCACACATTCAGAACACTACATTTTATAGTACTTAAGTAGTAAAATAAAAGCACCAATTATTGTTTTGTTCGCGTCGGCACGAGAGTATAAAATCACAATTTACTTGCTTTGAATAGTTTCGTATTTTTAATTAATACGTGTTTTTATAACCATAGTCTGGTGCAATACGTCCTATTATCGTTTAAAGAAATTCATATAATTCTAAACTTGTCTTGGTAGACAGTCCTAACTTGATCTACAAAGTATTTCCAAGCTAGATGAACACATTCCTAAACCAGCTGAAAACGGTCCCAAACCGGTTGAAAATGGTCCCAAACTGGCTGACCTAAAAAAATTAGATTACTAAATACTAAGTCTGTACGCATAAAGCTATAAATTTTACAGTTTTAATTTGTCATTTATTTTCCAATACTAAATTTAATATAGTTTAACCTACCCCTAGATTTATTCTAGAGGCCATACAAAGAATAGCCGTCATAGTAAGTAGAGCAATATGCCAATATATATAGAGGAGCAACTCGGGCTCACTAGAAGATAACTAAAAAAATTAATAAATACTATTAAGTTTTACAACTATCAACATTTAATCAATACTACAATTATACTCGCAATCTATTGCTTACGTTATCTGAACATCTAAGAATGATTGATTTACTTTTGCACTATTTCCATGGATCATCCGTCAGAAATTCAAAAAGAATTAGAGGTTCTGTAATAAATAAAAGGAGAAAGAGGTAGAGATTTTTCTCTACATTATCCCCCCACCCGTCATAACATGACGGAAAAAATTTGTAGCCAGTGGGGGACGATATGACTTTAACTTGATTTTAGAATGTCAACCATCACCAATGTTAATATAGAAAAAGAAAAAAAAAGGATGACTGCGTATGTAAGCTGTCACATACACGTCTACTAATTATAAATATTTTAATTAAAAATTTCAACCATCACCAATGGTAGTGATATTGGTTAAACTGTACAACTGCTCATGGGAGCTTCACATGAACAATTATCCCAATTTACACCAATTAGAGAGATCAAATATCTTTCGACACGTTGGGATGCTTAAGTTCCACTTCTCTTTCTTCTCTCTCTCTCCAAAAATTCTCTTACTTCTTTTGGCAATGTACCACTAAGTGGCCCTAGATGAGTATAGTGATAGTCATTCACACAAGATAAATAGTGCAAATTAACACTCTCTGAAGTCCCATAATAAGACATTTTACTCTTACCATTGTAAAGCAAGATTTCCATTTCCGGATAAAGGGTAACAAATACTTGTAACAGTAGTGATATTGGAGGTGCACCTAAGTCTCTGATTCGAGTCAATATTTTCAAAATGAGGACTCCAAGTCCGCCTGCAGTTGGCAAATTATATTTTTCTCTATTATCAATTAGTTCAGACATCATTGTTTCTTGTAGAAAACGATGAGTAAACTCATGATAGTGTAAACAAATGGACAAACACTGGAACAGAGAATCATTTTTGTAGAGTAGTTTGATACACTTAAATCCTTCTGGGAATCCATGCACATAAGTGTTGTCATCACTATGGAATCTATGCAACATCTTAATTTCAAAATCAGATGAACCAGACACCAGGCTATCCAACTTGTCCTGTATTTCTCCTGGTATCGCTCTATCATCATTTTGAAGTGGAAAGAGTGGACTAAATTTAGAATATGGGTCACCTGAACGAGATATAATATAAGTTTGGTTAGGTTGGTTAGTTTGTATCGTATGTAGCGAGTTATAGGGCATATTAAGAGAATTTGTTACTAATTGATTTGAAGTGGTGGAAATAGGAGATTTACAAGACAACCAAGAAAGATCTGGACAATCTGATTGTATTCCATTCACAGATTTTAGACAATCTGGTTGGATCTTAATAGAATTTGGAAGATCACTTTGACTTTTCAAATTATTATAAGTACTAGGTGACAAAGTACTGTTCATAATGTTTTGATTAATGTTATTAGTATCATTATACATTGGAGGAGGAATATCACTATTAGGTTTAGTAAATTGTATAGAATTACAAGAAACGCTATAAGAATTTATTATGTGATTCGCGTTGGAGGAAGTAGAGGGAATAGAAGGCTTCGAAGAAGAAATAGGAGAATTTGAACAAATTGGTTGAATACCATCTGTAGCATTTGGAGAATCCATATGGATTTTTATATAGTCTAGAGGAGTCACGTTTAACCCGAGCAAATTAAAAATTTAAAAAAAAGAGACTGGGCACACATAGGACGACGACCACTAATAATCATTTATTTAATATATAAACATATATATATATATATATATATATATATATATATATATATATATATATATATATATATATATATATATATATATATATATATATATATATATATATATATATGATGCCGCCACTCACTGGCAGGGCCCTTTTCAAAAAGGAGGGGGAAAGGAAAGTAAACCCACCCAGTACCTTGCCTAACGCAATTCCCTCAGGTGGACACAGACGCGGGACTTAAAGAGAGGAAGATTGCATTCTGCAGAAAAAATGGGTGAAGGCAAGTAGTTCCACAAAACAGATTGGCTGGACAGAAGGACTCACCCTTAAGAGTAAGCCTTGAATCTCAACATTCACTAATATTCATGTGAGGAGTAAGGTACCTCTTGTGTTACGAGGGGCGAGGCAGTGGTGGAGGAATGTGAGAGTCAATTCTTTTTGAGCACCTGACGTTGTAATACCTATAAAAAAAGAGACTGGGCACCAATATCACCTCGCAGAGAAAGAGGGTCAAGGGAGTCAGAAAGTATTTGACAGTTTATTAGTCTCTTAGCCTTAGCCTCAACACTATCCAAAAGGAGGGTGGAACTGGATCCACCCCAAATGTGATAACAGTATTCCATACAGGGGCGAATAAGACTCTTATATAACTGGGTAACTGAGCAGAAAAAATTCATGATGGAACAGAATTACTAGCTTTTTGGGGCCATTTAGCAACCAGATTTGGTATGAGGTCTCAGTACAATTCACTTCATTTATATTTCAGTCAAGAATATTTGTTGTTTACAGGTGACATATTAGAGCCGTCGAAGAGGATAGGGAAAGTTGGGAGGTGTTTTAGGGGGATACATGAAGAAGTTGAGCTTTAAGGGTTGAATTTCCACCAAGATTGTGGTTTAGCCCACTGAGAAATCGACCAGATCATAAGAATCAAATCAGAAAACTGTAGACGAGATGCAACTGGGGGCACATTTTGAAATGAGTGGAGTAACGTTAGTTGAGTCATCAGTAAAAGAGTGAACAGAGTTAGAGAAGTCCAGCTTAGAAAATCGTTGATGAAAAATAAAGAACAAAGTTGAGAATAAATTAGAACCCTGAGAACACACAATTAACAAGAAAGGAGAAAGAGGTTGCTCCATCCAACAAGGAGGGCTGAAATGGAACGAACTGAAAGAAAACTAGACAAGAGTAAGCAAAAGCGAAGGAGGAAATCAAAGGTAGCTTGGAGAGTAGCGATGTGTTTCGTACCTTGTCAAAAGCCTTAAATATGTTAAGCGCGCTACCACACAAGACTCCCTATAGTCCCTAAGGCGAAGACCATAGATCAGTGATATATATATATATATATATATATATATATATATATATATATATATATATATATATATATATATATATATATATATATATATATATATAATAACTATTTAACTTTTAATAAACGTGATAAATCTGAATACGCGAGTCGCGAGCCACATTAGAACGGTACGCGAGCAACATGTTGCCCGCGAGCTACGGGTTGGTCACCACTGGTCTAGAGGATCACAGAAGTTGGAAGATCACGTTGGATCTCAGAAGTTATAGGATCACGTTGGATCTCGGTAGAAGAAATAGAAAGCGTTGAAGAAGAATTAGAAGAGGGATTTGACAAATTTGTTAGCATATTATTTGTAGAATTTAGGGAATCCGTATGGATTTTTATAACCTTTGGAGGATCTTGTTGGATCATAGAATTTGGGATTTCGCGTTGGATCTTTGAGCTATTTAAAGTATTACTGCTCCTAGTTTCCAGGTTCAGATTAGTATCATTAGTAATATTAGAGGATGGAGGTGGATTAATATCGGTGTTATGAGTTGGAGAGGTGTCTGATTTAATGACAGCTAAGTTAGTACTCTCCTGTGTATTGACTAATTCATTCAGCACCACATTATCATTTTTAGGTGATGTTTTCTCTTCTTCATTGGATGATTGTAATTGAGAAGATTCTGAAGGTGGATCATATAATAAGGAATCTTTTTCATTTTTAGTTGATTGGGATGTACTTTTAGATATCCATTGTGGACATTCAAGTCCAAGATGGTTCCCATGACAAATAGGACAGTCATCATAGGATTGAGCTAGTTGTTTTCTTTGGAAACAATTATTAATTATATGGCCTTTTTTCTTACAGTGGAGACATTTATTCTGTTGTACATAACATTCATTTTGCAGATGTCCCCATTTTCCACAAAAGCGACAATAAGGACGAGATTTACAGGTGCGGATGTCATGGCCAAACTTCTTACAATAAGTGCATTTAAGGTGTTTATCAACCTCACCTCTAGACCATGGTGAATGTGGAGGTCTTTGTGGTGTAGTAGGCACTTGATTGTAATGTTCATTTTTAGTAAAAGTATTAGTAAGGTTAGGGTTAGTGGATGGGAGAATCTCCTGTTGGGCTGTCAGCAGAAGAGCATTCATTAGCTGTGCAAGTACTTGTAATATCTGCTGATTTTGTTGTAGTATTTGCATCATTATATTAGTATTATTAGTATATGTTGGGGATGGAACTTGTGCATGTTTGTACTTCTCGTTTATATAACATTGGTCATTCGGTGGGGATTGAATTACCTGCGGTGGTTCGAACCCAGGTGGTGGCCTTAACAGAACTTGAGGCGGCTGAGAATTGTAAATGGCAAAAGGGTTTGAATATATTGGAAGATTCATTCCAGATGAAGTCAAATATAATGAAGGTTGTTGATATGATATTGTGGGCACCTTCATATTATGGCATGTCGAATATATAGGTGGTGACACCGAGGTCATAGAAGGGGTTGTGTTATTAAATATAATATTCAACGAAAATTTGGTCGTATCTGCCATAATGTTAGAATAAGAAGAATTGAAGAAGAATTGAAGAAGAATGACGAAAAGTAATCCAATAGAAAATAACTGGATAAGAGTAGCGGTGTGAGCAAAAGGCAGCTTCAGAGAAACTACGCTCTGCTACCAATATAATGTTCCAAAGTCTGGGGGCAATTCATATCGAGACTTCAGAACACCAACATTGGCAGCAGAGCAAATAATAAATAGAAATAGATAAATAAATAAATAATTAGTGATAGAAAAATGTAATAGGAGATTGTAAACTTACGTAGAAGAAGATTGATTGCAGAGCAGTTACACAGACAAGCGACCCGGGCCCATAAGAGCCGCACTCCGTTTCTTCTAACAGAAAAGCTAGCTTCACTCACACCAAAAGGAAAGGGAACGACAAATAATTTTCTGATAAGTATGCTTCGGCCGATAGTTACATGCAATTAAAAGGATATAAAAGGAATTAATGAAAGCAAAGCAAAAGCAATGGAAAAAATGTGCACTGTGCAATAAAAAAAAAAGATTTACCTTAATAAAAAAACTTTGCTTTAAATAAATAACAGATGTTTATTTTTCGTCAAATTGAAAATAGGTATTGGAAAGTATGGTAGTTATTTTTATAAAATTTAATATGTAAGATATCCGTATATAAATTTCTCCATTCATACAATTACAGAAATATAAGTAATTAAACTGTTCCCGAATATCTTTTAACCTCAGTGCACTGACACTCACTCCAAAACTATCCCCATCAAAATTCCCTTTATGATAATTTAATAATTATAAATAAAACAAAAACAGTATAACAATTAACAAAAAATGACACTGAACAATTTCACGGGTTTTAAACGAAAACAACAATTTAATAAATAATAATAATTTCTTGTGATTTATTTCAGTACTGTACTTTTTCCATATTTTAGTAATAAATCATAAATAAAAGTTTTTAAGCACGATTTATTATAATACATTCTCTAGTCTTGTAAAAGTTTGAGATTTAGTACTATGTTTCTTCAACACTCGCACGTTCAGAACACTTCATTTTATAGTACTTAAGTAGTAAAATAAAAGCACCAATTATTGTTTTGTTCGCGTCGGCACGAGAGTATAAAATCACAATTTACTTGCTTTGAATAGTTTCGTATTTTTAATTAATACGTGTTTTTATAACCATAGTCCAGGGTTCGCACGATTGGGGACAATCGGATTGTCCCCAATGGGTTTTTTCAGAAAAACCCACATTGAAAAAAACCTGAAAAAAAACAAATTTGGGTTTTTTCAAAAAAATTTATAGAAAATAAGAAAATGTTTTTTTTTAAGTTAATTTGGAAATTAAAACCTACATTTTCCTTTAAATTTTAATTCATTCAAAAAAATTTTAATTCCCTAACAAATTATTTATTTTGGTGTTTCATTTGGAATCACCTTCATTTATTAAGAAATTTATATATTTTGACAAGCTTGCTGGCCTTTTGTACACCAAGCCTGTTTCTTAGCTTAGACCAGATATGGCCAAATGTCGAGAACACCCTTTCAATAGAGGCAGAACTTGGTGGACAGCTTAAAAGATCTGAGCAGAATTTGCAGAATCCTTTTGGCAAGAGATTGTTTTTTGATGTTCGTTTTTCCATAATTTTCCACCATTTTGAAGGACAAAAAAAAACCCTGAAAAAACCCAAATTTGGGTTTTTTCAAAAAAAAATTATAGAAAAATAAGAAAATGTTTTTTTTTTAAAAGAGTTAATTTGGAAATTAAAACCATATACATTTTCCTTTAAATTTTAATTCATTCAAAAAAATTTTAATTCCCTAACAAATTATTTATTTTGGTGTTTCATTTGGAATCACCTTCATTTATTAAGAAATTTATATATTTTGACAAGCTTGCTGGCCTTTTGTACACCAAGCCTGTTTCTTAGCTTAGACCAGATATGGCCAAATGTCAAGAACACCCTTTCAATAGAGGCAGAACTTGGTGGACAAGCTTAAAAGATCTGAGCAGAATATGCAGAATCCTTTTGGCAAGAGATTGTTTTTCGATGTAGGCTTTTCAGAAGAGTCCACTGTTTTAAAGGAGAAGATCTATATGTTTTAGTATAGATTTATTCAATGTAGAAAAATAAGAAAATGTTTTTTTTTTAAAAGAGTTAATTTGGAAATTAAAACCATATACATTTTCCTTTAAATTTTAATTCATTCAAAAAAATTTTAATTCCCTAAAAATTATTTATTTTGGTGTTTCATTTGGAATCACCTTCATTTATTAAGAAATTTATATATTTTGACAAGCTTGCTGGCCTTTTGTACACCAAGCCTGTTTCTTAGCTTAGACCAGATATGGCCAAATGTCAAGAACACCCTTTCAATAGAGGCAGAACTTGGTGGACAGCTTAAAAGATCTGAGCAGAATATGCAGAATCCTTTTGGCAAGAGATTGTTTTTTGATGTACGTTTTCCATAATTTTCCACCATTTTGAAGGACAAGATTAATATGTTTTAAGAAATTTGGAGTTTTTCCAAAAAAAATTATAGAAAAATAAGAAAATGTTTTTTTATTAAAAGAGTTAATTTGGAAATTAAAACCATATACATTTTCCTTTAAATTTTAATTCATTCAAAAAAATTTTAATTCCCTAACAAATTATTTATTTGGTGTTTCATTTGGAATCACCTTCATTTATTAAGAAATTTATATATTTTGACATGCTTGCTGGCCTTTTGTACACCAAGCCTGTTTCTTAGCTTAGACCAGATATGGCCAAATGTCGAGAACACCCTTTCAATAGAGGCAGAACTTGGTGGACAGCTTAAAAGATCTGAGCAGAATTTACAGAATCCTTTTGGCAAGAGATTGTTTTTTGATGTACGTTTTCCATAATTTTCCACCATTTTGAAGGACAAGATTTATATGTTCTTAATAAAGTTTCATCGAACATAGAGGATGGAAAAAAACTGTTATCTTTAATAGCAAATGCCATGAAAGGTGCGAAATATTCATGGTTATATAACTTCAACCAGGATTCAGCTTCATCTTGCTGCTGACTGAATATTTCAGATCCTATAAAGCAAAAATATGATTATATATATATATATAATATATATATATATATATATATATATATATATATATATATATATATATATATATATATATATATATATATATATATATATATATATATATATATATATATATATATATATATATGTCTTATATGTATTTCATTAACAGCAAAATATCATTTTTCAATCCGATAAACAAAGCACTGGTTATCTATAGGTTTATTATAAATGTATTTCAGCTTAAATTTCATTACATACCCATTATGTTAGGATCCAGAAGGTTGGCTACATAAAAGAATGGTTCTAAAGCATCCTCCATTCGTTTCTTTACATTTGCTTTGTAGGCAGTTAAAATTCCGGATAACTTCCGGATAACATTGGCATTTTTTAAAAAAAATTTTTAATTTTTTTTAGATTATATATTTATAATATAATTGTATAAACATAAAAGTACTACTAAGAAATATAATATATATATATATATATATATATATATATATATATATATATATATATATATATATATATATATATATATATAATATATATATATATATATATAGTAAATGAGTTAACCCATTTTTCAAAATCTGTGCAAAAAAATCCTGAAAAAACCCTGAAAAAACCCAAAATCCTGGGTTTTTTCTGTCTTTTTTCTGAAAAAAACCATTTACTTGCTTTGAATAGTTTCAGATTTTTAATTAATACGTGTTTTTATAACCATAGTCTGGTGCAATACGTCCTATTATCGTTTAAAGAAATTCATTTAATTCTAAACTTGTCTTGGTAGACAGTTCTAACTTGATCTACGAAGTATTTCCAAGCTAGATGAACACATTCCTAAACCAGCTGAAAACGTGCCCAAACCGGCTGACCTAGAAAAATTAGATTACTAAATACTAAGTCTGTACGCATAAAGCTATAAATTTTACAGTTTTAATTTGTCATTTATTTTTCAATACTAAATTTAATATATTTTAACCTACCCCTAGATATATTCTAGAGGCCATACAAAGAGTAGCCGTCGTAGTAAGTAGAGCAATATGCCAATATATATAGAGGAGCAACTCGGGCTCACTAGAAGATAACTATAAAAAAATTAATAAATACTATTAAGTTTTACAACTATCAACATTTAATCAATACTACAATTATACTCGCAATCTATTGCTTACTTTATCTGAACATCTAAGAATGATTGATTTACTATTGCACTATTTCCGTGGATCATCCGTCAGAAATTCAAAAAGAATTAGAGGTTCTGTAATAAATAAAAGGAGAAAGAGAGATTTTTCTCTACAATATATATATATATATATATATATATATATATATATACTCTTTCTGCTACTGCTATATATATATATATATATATATATATATATATGCTATATATATATATATATATATATATACTACTGCTATATATATATATATATATATATATATATATATATCACAGCTGCACGCCTATAATTTTTTTGAATGTGCCAATGCCGCCGGACCTAGTGCGCCTAGCCTGCGCCTATATTTTTGTCACATCAGCGCCTACTCGCGTTTGCGCCTGCGACTTTTCGCCGGCCAGTGGCTGTTTGCTAAATTTATTTGCAAAGTAAACTTTAGTGTGATAACAAAAGCAGGCTTTTATAAGGAGAAAAACACATTTATTAATTTTGTAAATTAAAACACCGTAAACTAATATCTACACGTCCTCTTCCTCCTCCCTGTCCTTGTGGTCTATGTTTCCCCCCAGGAGGTTCAACACGAGCGCTGGCAGAAGTTGCAGATTTTCAGAGCCATAGTTGCCAATTTATTTGTAATTAAGGAACTACTGAACTAGTTATATATATATATATATATATATATATATATATATATATATATATATATATATATATATATATAAATATATATATATATATATATATATATATATATATATATATATATATATATATATATATATATATATATATATATATATATATATATATATATATACTTATATATATATATATATATATATATATATATATATATATATATATATATATATATATATATATATATATATAAAAGTTTTACACTGGTTTTTAGAATGATACAAGTTTGCCACGCTTCTAAGTTCTAACTTTTAAGGGTAAAATAAATGCTTTGTTCCTGTTCATAGGCGCGGCTATAGGTGCAGAGAATTGGCTGTGCGCCTTTGCTTAGTCCGCCTTTTTAAAAATTGTTGCGCCTATGCGCCTTTGCACCTACAAATTGATTGTGCGCCATAGGTGCAACTCGGTGATGCAACGCCCAGCTCTGATATATATATTGTTATATTCCGGAACTAGGGGGTGAACTCATGATGATAATTTCCGGACATAAATGAATACAAACAGTGATAGCAAAGTATAGATAATGGAAAAATGGGGAAAATATAAAATAATATGAATATAATCCAAAATTAATAAGAAACAATGAAAACAAAACTTACGTTTTGAAAAAGAAAACAGAGTAGAAAGCACAATCTGGGCCCACAGAGACCGTACTTTTGTTTCATGTAACAAAATACCACACCTTGGTTTCTTCATAAAATTGATTTATCATAAAATAGAGGGGAATTACTTGATAAGGAGCAGTAAGCCAGACTTTAGCAATTTTTCAGCCACACATATATGAAAAGCAAAATAACAGGGATGAGAAGATGCAATAAAATGTTTAAACAATGCAATTTAATTAGCAAAATTAGCAAGGAACAGAAAAATTACCTTTAAAAAAAACTGGGGTTTTACTCATGAAAAAGGGAATGTGCATAAACAAGCAAAAACAACTGTTTAGGTTTTATTAAAGATTAATCACGAAAATATTAATATAGTTATAGAATTGTTGCCTTTATTAAGTCTTAGTTTCAAGTAAAATATATACCTATCCAATAAAAGCTAATGATTCCAATAGTTCTGTGCATGCTAGTGCACCTCTTCAAACAAACAATTAATGTAAAAAAATTGTTAATTACACAAAACTCTAGATTATGTAAATTGAATAATTGAATGGAGAATGGAAAGTTACTTCATTAACATATATATGCATACATTTATAACTCCAATAAGCACACACATGCAGGCCCGCTCATTGGAAACAATTAACGCTTTTTAAATGTACATTAAGAAAACTTTATTAGTTCATAATTTAATATTATATAAGAGAAAGCTTAGCTCCAATAAGCGTACGCCACATGCACAAGCTTAGAGGAAAGAAAGAATAAATTTTATAATAATTTAAAATAGCTTAATAATAATAATAATAAAAGTGATTTTTATAGCACATTATACAACTTAGTCAAGTTCAATTAACCACGCATATATATTAACGAAATTTAAACACATTAAGTGGTTAAAAAAAATAATTGTTCTGTGATTTATATACACTTTTAATTACACATGTATAACGTAATTGTTTTTATCTTTCTTAAACATTTGTTTTTCTGGCCAGATAATATTACAGATCACACATTTTATTTATTTTAATAACGGTCTAGCATTACACATTCTCATCAATTTTTTACGAAAAGTTATTCAAATTGTCCTGTTTCTACTAGAAACACTTTTCGGTCGGTAAGAATGATTAAAAAAAAGTTTATGTATAGGATCCAATAATTGTTCTATGGTTTCCTTAATTTCAGAACGAGTTTATACCCGCAATTCCCTTTAAGACGGAGTTTGTTACCCCAATTGTTAGTTAAGAAAGGGTCTGTAACCGTAATTTCATGTACGACGGGGTCCGTAACTCCCAATAACAGTTCAGTTAAGAAGGGGTCTCCACCCGCAGCTTCCTGTAGGACGGGGTCCGTACCCCCAGCCTAAAAAGAAATAATAAACTTCTTTTACTTTTCAATTTGTATTTTATGTAATTTCTTTAATATAATTTGCCTTATTAACATTATCAAATAGCGTCAAAACTTATAACCTAAATCCACACATAATTAATGCTTACCTCCAGACACTTTCCAGAGGTATTTCTTTAGATATATAGAGGGATCGATATTTGTTTCCTTAGAAATCGCGGAATCGTGGTGAGATTGATTAAGAGACAGCTATAATAATAAGAATAAACAGAATACTTACATACTTGCTGCCATATATTTTAAAACATAAACTTCATCTCACAAAAGAATTAGACAACCTACTTAGTATAAAAACTTCCTTGATAACACAAACATTGATGGAGATAGAAATCAATCATAATTTAGAGATTCTGGAACTATAAAGAAACAATATTTGGAGTAAAAAGATTTTTTACTACAATATATATATATATATATATATATATATATATATATATATATATATATATATATATATATATATATATATATATATATTTTATATATATATATATATATATATATATATATATATATATATATATATATATATATATATATATATATATATATAGGGAAGTACTTGCTAGATTGGTGGCTTATTTTATGCCATTTTTAATGGTGTGTCTTTCTCTTTTTGCGTTCATATTCTTTACACACTCATCCTCCAGGCAACATATTACTAACCACCATTTATCCACATATCATATACACATGATTAAAGTACACACCACTAGATAACATCTTACAGACATCCCTACTACTCATATCCCTTTGTGCGGGTGAGAAAGAATTGCCCACATTGTCGACTAAGGGGCGGTGGTAGTTGGGTTGGCTGCCCACTACCACCTCTTGCTAGGAATGCTGATGCATGCCTAGGAGGAGATGTCGTGTCGCCGTAAAAGCGACCTTCAATTTCGGCGAAATTGTATAGATCGTATGGAACACATGGAATGTCAGAGGATTAAATGTTGAGGGGGAAGAGGAGAGAGGTGATGGATGGCATTTAGAAAGGGCAAATTTGATTTACTCGCTGTGACTGAAACAAGATGAAAGGAAAAGGTGAAATTGTGTGGTGTGGTGAAATGTGTGTGTGTGCTGGTGTGGAAGAGAAGGGAGAAGAGGGGAGAGAGAAGGAGTTGCAATTTTGATGAGTGACCTGTGGTACAAAGCTATGGTAGACTTTGTGTGTGTGAGTCCTAGAATTCTAATGGTTAAATTTAAAGTTTGAAAGGTCAAGAAAGAATGTATGGTCCATCTGAGGGAAACGTTGAAGAGAGTACGATTTTTTTGGATAATCTGAATGATGTTCTGGATGGGTGAGTAGGAGCTTCAGATTGATAGTGTTGGGGGACCTGAATGGTTGGATAGGTGATCAAAAAAGGGATGGTATAACAGGTGGTTTTGGGGTGGCGGGAGAAAATGAGAATGTTAGGAAGGTGATTGATTTCTGTGAAGAGAGAGGTATGTGTGTAAGTAATACTTTCTTTAAACACAAGAGTATCCATAAGTATACTAGAGTTGGTGTAGGTAGAGATGGTATCGAAGTGAAAAGTATGATTGATTTTGTGTTGGTGAAGGAGATGTTGAAGTATGTGTTGGATGTTAAATCAGTGAGGGGTTTAGGAATGGGATTATCGGATCATTATGTTGTTCTATGTAAAATTAAGTTAGTGGGGGCTTGGATGGAGAGGAAGGTGATACGAAAGGAAGTAGGTAAAATTAAGAGTGAGAAGTTAAGTGAGCAAGACAATAAGGATAAGTATATAGAGTGCTCACTAGTAATGGGTTGAATGTAGACAGATGAGTACTGAGACAATTTGGGAGGCAGTGAAGACAGTGTTGTGTTGAAATATGTGAACATTCAAAGTACCATGATATTATTTAATAAGATGGAGAGAGGCGCTGTGGCAGTTAAGACAGTAGTTGACGAATAGTTGCGCCATTTTCAGGGCAGCCAGGATATATGGGGCAGATCTAAGAGGTTATGGAGAAATCAAGTGTGTTTGATTTGGGAAGGAAGGATGATCAGGACAGCTACAGGATTGACTAGTGGAAGAATAGAAGTTGTAGGCTGAGATGGGAATCACATGATAGTTGAACAGGATGACCTTTTTATGACAATTGAAATGGATGAGGAGTGTGGAAAGAACACTTCGAAAATCTGTACAATATTAACAGTAATGATGAGGTGTTAGTGAATGTGTGTGGTTTTGATGGTGCAAGAAGGAATAGGTATTTTGGGGATGAGGTTATTAGTAAGGAGGAGGTAATGGGTAGGGTGAGAAAGTTGAAGAATGGTAAATCTGCAGGTATAGATGAAATTACTGGTGAAATGATCAAGAGCGGAGGCGAGATGGTGATTGATTGGATTTGGAAGTTGTGTAATAAAGCGTTTATGGAGGGTATAGTTCCAAGGGATTGGAGGAGAGCGGTAATAGTACCCTTATATAAGGGTAAGGAAGATAAGGGGAACTGTAGAAATTATAGGGGAATAAGTTTATTGAATGTTGTAGGGAAGGTATATGGTGGTATTTTGGTCGAAAGAGTGCGTCGAGTGACTGAGGGACTGATTGGTGAAGAACAAGGTGCGTTTAGGAGTGGTAGAGGAGGTGTGGATCAAATCTTTACATTGAAACAAATGATTGAGAAAATGAGGAAGAAGAATAAATTATATTTAGGTTTTATGGATTTACAACAGGCGTATGATAGAGTTAATAGGGAAGCTTTATGGCAGGTATTAGTGATATATGGTGTTGGTGGTAGGCTTCTGAATGGAATCAAAAGTATGTATGACGATAGTGAAGCGTGTGTAAGAATAAATGGTGTCAGTGGTGATTGGTTTAGGATTAATAGCGGAGTGAGACAGGGTTGTGTTATGTCTCCTTGGTTATTCAATTTGTATATGGATGGGGTTATGAAAGAATTCGAGGTGGGGATGGCAGGAAATGGTGTTAGAATGATGGAGAATGGAGATGAGTGGAGGGTGCCCTACCTATTATATGCGGATGATTTGGTTCTGTGTGGCGAATCTGAAGAGAGTTTGAGAGGATTGGTAGAGAGATTTGGCAGGGTGTGTAAAAGGAGGGGTTTGAAAGTAAACGTAGATAAGAGTAAGGTTATGGTTGTGAGTGAGGACAGTCCTCAGTGTGAAGTTATGTTAGATGGTGAGCAGCTGGAGCAAGTGTCTGAGTTTAAATATTTAGGGTATGTGTTGGATGAGAAGGGAACGGATGATGCAGAGTGTAGTAGGAAAGTTGTGAATGGCAGGAAGGTTGCTGGTGCAATTAAATCGTTGGTGAATGTAAAGGGACTAAGTCTTTGAGTGCGACTAGGGTTTTACATGGGGTATGTTGTTACCTGTGTTATTGTATGGTAGTGAGACTATGGTCTGGAATAAGAAATATAGATCTAAAGTTCAATGTGTTCAGATGGACAATCTTTAGGGAGCATATTAGGTATGAGGATAGTAAATAAAATAAGGAATGAGCGTATTAGAGAGTTTATATGGTGTGAAGAAAGGGGTAAATAAGAGAATAATTGAGAGTATTGAAATGGTTTGGTCACGTGGAGAAGATGAATAATTATAGTTGGTTGGTTAAAAAAATGTATAAATATATATATATATATATATATATATATATATATATATATATATATATATATATATATATATATATATACTATATATATATAAATTTATATATATATATATATTTTTTTATATATATATATATATATATATATATATATATATATATATATATATATATATATATATATATATATATATATATATATATATATATATATATATATATATATATATATATATATATATATATATATATATATATATATATATATATAAACGGATATATATATATATATATATATATATATATATATATATATATATATTATAATAATCAGATCATGTGAAATGTAATAATTATATGCCCTAGAGCACTAATAAAACTACTAAGTACTAAACTCTACTTTATATATTGCATACCTCTTTTACCACATTGTATTTACTGTATTTTAATGCTAAATACCCTAAAAAGACTTGATATATATGAAAAGTAATTTAAAAAAAAAACAAATTTTGGCCTTTGTTTTTTTAATCCCAACCTAATTATTTTTTTAAATATTGAATATTAATTTAAATTTTATTTATATATATTTATATATATATATATATATATATATATATATATATATATATATATATATATATATATATATAATATAATTTTCTTTATATATATATATATATATATATATATATATATATATATATATATATACCCGTATATATATATATATATATATATATATATATATATATATATATATATATATATATATATATATATATATATATATATATATATATATATATATATATATATATATAACTATATATCATATATATTATAATAATCAGATCATGTGAAATGTAATAATTATATGTCCTAGAGCACTAATAAAACTACTAAGTACTAAACTCTACTTTATATATTGCATACCTCTTTTACCATTCCTTATTTACTGTTATTTTATTTACTAAATACCTAAAAACTTAAATATATATTAAAAAGTAATTTAAAAAAAAAAAAAAAAAAATTTTTGCCTGTGTTTTTTTTTTTTAATCCCAACCCTAATTAGATGTATTAAGGGTCACTAGTATATGTGGATTTTATTATATACCGTATATCTGTATTAAAGATAGAGTGATACCAAAATTTTCAGTTATAAAATATCAAATATTTCAGCTTTACCAATACTTAGTGCTAATACAGATACTACAAAACTGTCAATACCAATGCTGACATAAAAAATCTACAATATCAAGTATGGTAAGGATAATAAAATTATCAATTCTGAGTCCTGATACCAGTGTTGTTAAAAGTCATAGTAACCACAACTTCCTGAAAGATTAATTAATCAGTGGGTGATAATTAGGTTAACAGCTAGCTATCAGAGAGGCCTAAACAATTTTAATTATCTTAAGATAAGGATATAGATCTTCAAAATTTTGTAGGTATATAATGCTTTAGTGCTTTAAACAATTTAAGCAAATTTTAAAACTTAATGGCCAAATGTTTTTTTTAATTAAACATTTGAGATACCTACCAATAATTTTGTAATTACTAATACAAAGAGAAGCAAGTTTTTGTCACATTCAACACATTTTCAGGGAGCAGAATGAGGGTGAAACTTGTCATGCATCCCATCATATACTCTCTGATACCTAAACATTTATGAATAGAGCAAAACTTGTTTAATATTTAAACCTTATTAAAGGCAAGTTATATTTACAAAATTTTACCATTAAGTATATTATGCTTTTCATCATCTACTATAAACTAGCATACTCTGTTTTAAATCATCCACATGAGTACACATGATACCTTTCAGTTTACCTTCCCTTTTCCAGTATAAAATTATAGGTTCCAGTTTATACTTTATGCCTCCTATATCTTGTAGTATCTCGGATATGCTGTCATACCAAGCTCTAGCAATGTCTCTTAAACCATATACAATTTTCTTTAATTTCCAAATGCTTTGAATCTTCGCTTCTCTAGGTGGTTTTTAATACATATATTTCTCTCAATTTGTTTACCTTGCAGATAAGCGGTTTTAATATCAATGGTTTTACATTCCCATTTATGGTAATTTACGATTGCCAGTTAATTTTAGAACTTCATGTCAGTGCTTCATTCATGTTCTCACCCTTTTGTTCCGCAAACCCCCTTACTACTAACCTAGCTTTGCATATATTTTCACCATCTTTTATTTTTTCTGTAACAATCCATCGGATATATATATATAGCTATATATATATATATTAGTGATGCAGGTAACTTCCGCATCCGCATCCGCACATTATTAAAGATCCGCATCCGCGCTTTGCCCTGCGGATGTTGCGCGGATGTTTATTGTCGAGATTTGATAAAGAATTTTATAATGAAAACACTTAAGATGAATCTGAAAAAGAAAATGAAAATGAGTTGAAGGCAATTCAAAAACGGCTTGATATTCCATATCTTAATGTTATCAAAGACATTCCAACTCGCTGGAATAGTACACTTCATATGATGGAAAGAAGTATTGCTCAAAGAACCTCTAGCTTCGTACACCAGTTCGTATTCCAAAGTTAAAATTCTTATTAATATGGAAAATGACATCATATCACAATGCATTAAGCTATTGAAACCATTAATGAAACTACGAAAAAAATCATGCCTCCTACAGCGTCTGTCTCCAATGTATACCCATTTACTCTCAACTCTAAAGGAAGGCTTTATTGATAAGTTAAAGCTTTATTTATGTTGTTTAAAAAAGAATAAAAGATGGAATTAAACTAGGCTAGATAAAACAACTTTGTTTCTGTGGAAATATATATGACCTTCATACTTTGCAACTTACTTAGATTCCCGTTTATAAAGGCAAAGTTTTTTGTAACAATATTAAACAAGTTAAATCTTTACTTTGTGTTGCAGTTGAAAAATTTCAATCCGAGCAGTCTCTATTAATTTCGCCACCCATTAAAAAGGAAAAAAATGAAATTCTACTACAGAAAACTATACACTCTAACAAGCTAAATCAATTAAACAAATTCACTGGAAAATTTCTATAGTCCAGTAGTGATGTGCAAAGATGTAGTGCAAATGATTGAAAACTATCACCAAGAAAATACGATTAGAATCAAATGATGATCCAATCAGTTGGTGAAAAGTTAAGCAAATGTTTACCCACGCTTGATTAAACTTGCAAGGAAATAATTGGCCTGTCCTCCAACTATGTTCCAAGTAGAGATATTAAGGCAATGCTCGGCTCTCAAGTAGCAAAATTGAATGTTTCTCAAGCCCCCTTCCGTATATTTGATTTCATATACTAGTGCAAAAAGTAATATAATTCATTGTAAAATTTCTTTCATTAAGGGCGAGGTTGGGGAAAGGTGTGGTGGTGCATTTGAGTTGGGTCCAGTCCCCAACCCTGGTATAAACACAATTATATTAATAAATTGTGGCTAAAACTCGAAAGATAATATATATTAATATATTTAATATATAAATATATATAATTATATATATATATATATATATATTAATATATATATTATATATATATATATATATATATAATATATATATATATAATCAAACATCCGCATTCTGCGGATATTAAAATCAAACAACCGCATCCGCGGATGCGAAAAAATGACATCTGCTGCATCACTAATGATAATATAATAATATATATTATATATAATATATATATATATATATATATATATATATATATATACTATATATATATAATATATATATAATAATATATACATTTCCACATGGGATGGCAATTTTGGTGAATTTTTTGATTTTTTTGTAAAAAAAAATCAATATGCTGATTTTTTTTGATTTTTTTTATATTTTTGATTTTTTTTCAGATTTCGTAACGTCACGCGCGATATATAATTTTGATACCTGCCAAATTATATTATTGCGTGACGTTACGAATTCTCAAAAAATCAAAAATATCAAAAAATCAAAAAAATCACAAATTGATTTTTTTTAAAAAATCAAAAAATCAAATTGATATAATTATATATATATATATATATATATATATATATATATATATAATATTATATAATATAATATATATTATATATATATATATATATATTTATATATATATATATAACAATATGTATATATACTATATTATATATATATATATATTATATATATATTATATATACTAATATATATATATATAATATAATAATAATATATATATAGTATATATATCTATATATTATATATATATATATATAATTACTATATATATATATATATATATATATATATGATATATTATATAATATAGATATATATATATATATATACTATATATATATATATAATATATATATATATATATATATATATTTGTCCTTCTCTCATAACCTCTTCATACCTCTGTTGTTTTCCAGCTATCAAACTCTTTAATCTTTGCTCTTAATACTTCCTATCCTTCACAGTTAATTAAATGTGTTTCTTCAGTTTCAGGTATCTTTTCAAACTCTTTATGTTCCTGAAGGTCAATCAACTTGATCTCTCCACTGTCTAAATTTTTAATATTGGAACTATCCTTCCATTTATTACATTTTGCTTTACCTGCTCTGCTTAATATTTTGACATTTAACTTTCCCTCTGTGTTTTTATTTACCATTTTCCATCTTTCCCCTTTTTAAACTAATTGTATTTCTTCCTCAATTTCAACTTTACAATCTTCTTCAGTTTCTTCCTCTGCTTGATAACTCCATTCTTCTTCTACTTCTTCCACCTCTTTTTCCACAACTTCTCCACCTTCATCTTCTTTCTCTTCATCATCTTCTCAACTTTGGCATCTTCTCTCTCTTTCTCATCTTGTTCTTCTTCTTCCCCTTCTTCCTTTAAGTTCCTATAATAAGTACTTCTCGCAAATCTATCTTCATCATGCTCGTTCTCTCTCTCTTTTCTTCTTCATTTTTGTTGTTCTCTTTTTTTTTTTTCATTTTTGTCTTCCTTAGCTTGAGTTATTCTGGTAATATGTACTCTTGCAATCTCTCTCTCAATATATCTCTGTGTTTCTCTATTACGGTTTTTCCATCTATTCCAATCACCTTTGCAGGTCCTCTCCATCTTTTTTCATTTTCCCTCATAGCATACTTTAACCTCCTATTATTGCTTCTTCTCATTTATGATCTTTTACATTTTTAATTAGAGCTCTTCTTAATCATTCTTCTGATTCTTGATGAATGTGAATAGCTCTACCTTTTCTCATTGCTGTGGGATTTTCCTCTATTATTTTGCATTCTATGTCTTCTATATTTAATTGTGTTAATTTTGTTTCTCCTGTCAAGTTATTCAAATTAATATTTCTTCCAAACACTAATTGATTAGGTGAATAACCGCTCTTCATCAATAAACTGTTCTTTGCTGATACAGTCCATAACAAAGCTACATCCCAATCCAAAATATCTTCCATAAATTTCCTTATGCCATCCTTAATTAACCCTACCATTTTTCGCATTTCCCATTGCTCCAAGGACTTTCTGCTGCTGTACTTCTTAATTCTATCCCAAAACCTTGTCATTTACAATTATTACAAATTTTTGTTTGTTCCTTTTCCACATGGATCTTACATAGCTAGTTGCCATGTCTTCCATTACTAGGAACCTTTTTCCTTCACATTCATCTAAATCCAATGACACCTCATTAAATTTGAAAGCCAGTGGAAACCCCACTACTAGTCTAGTTTTTTTTTTTTTTTTTTTAACACATTACAATTATTACAAATTCTTCTTTTATTTTTTTCTTGTTGTTATTAAATAAAACTTCCTTCATGCAGCTGTGTTGATTAGTTTCCATATCTTATCACAACTGCCATGTCCAAATTACAAATAAAAGTTTTGCTATTCCTTTTCTGCATTTGACATTATCCTTTAGCCAATCTTTCATGATCCAAATTGTGTTCACTTTTTGTCTCAATAGTTCTATTCTTAAATGATTTCTTCCATCTAATTTACATTTCAATTCAATTTAATCAAAATTCTTTAAATATACTTTTTTCTTTTCTATATCCATTACTAAACCCATATTTACCATTGTTTCATTACCTATCAACCAAGGAACTTAGCCTTCAATAATTTCGGTTCTTATTTTAACCTTTTTATCCCAATCTTACATTTAGAAGAGCAAGGAAGTTAAGTAAACTGCACAACAGGTATGTTAGGCCAGTACTAGAGTACTGTGCACGAGCCCGGCCCCTCCTTCAAGGAAAGACATTAGAAAATTAGAAATAAAAAGACCGTAAGAAGCCACATGGACCTATCGAGACTGTCCCAGTCAAGCCAATAGAATCAATCAACAAACATGTTCATGCAAATCAACAAAGCACCCTAGGGCTTGTCAATAACTTACATAGTATACACAAAGTCTAAAGCATGCTCGGGCAAATGAGCATGTGTATGAATGCTATACACACTGTATATGAATGCTACACAAGGCTACTATATTTTGTTAAAAGATGGGCTATGGGTTATGTAAAATAAATTCCTTACAACAAATTTTTTCACAGTAGATTAGTAATTCCGGTTCTGGCCAGTACCAAAACCGGAAAAAAAAAATTTAAATTCCGGCTGGGCCACAATTCAGGTAGACCTCTAGTTTACATTCCCACCTACACTAAAAATACGCTCACTCTTGAATGATGAGGGAGGGGCTGATAAATATTTGCTTCCTGCCACCACATGAAAGGATTCTCTTCTGTAGGCAGCATCTCCATGTTTTCGTTGAACCTCATCTCCTCTTTTACAGATTGCAAATTTGAATTATCTTTGCTCCTTGATGACTGTCTCTTCAGTTTTATCGATGAGGTTCCTTGGTGTGATTCCTTTGAAGGTGAATGATATGTCAATGCAATTTTGGCCATGAACTTATCAAAGTCTACCATATCCTAATCCTCTTCTTCTTCAGTAGGTTTATTTGTTGAAAAGTCACCATCATCATCGTCACTATCAGTGCTGTTGCTAGGTTGATAAGGCGGCTTCCACTTCTGTGAATCTTTTTTATTGGTATGCGAGCAAGCTCCTCGGTTATGCTATTTAAATGTATTTTAGAAGTGGTTCACCATCAGAGATGCCATTCTTGTGGGGTTTCAGCCAGCTAAGGAATTTCCTTATTACAACCTTTTATATACGGAAACTGTTTTATTATGTGAATCTAAAAGTTTCTCATAATTCTTCACCCAAAAAGTAAGTATCAGCCAAGTATCGGCCATATTAACCAATACTGATACCAGAAAAAATGGCTGATACCGATACCGATACTATCGGTACATCCCTAGTTTTTTTATTTTATCTTTTCAGCAGATTAATTGAGTTCTCTTCTTTCATTATTTATATTCTTTATATTGTAGCTAGTTAAAGAATCTTCTTATAAATTGTAATCATGTTAAAACAAAACTAGTAGCCTAAATTTTGTTAATACCCTACTGGAAATTAAATGCGATTACTATTTAATAAACCTTTGTTAAAAGAAATTATTAATATTATATTTGCATTAACTATTCCTTTAAGATACTATTTTAATTTATAAAGTAAATATACTTGGGCACAACCAAATATGAAATAAATGACTAAGTACTGGTTGTACATGGAATACAATCCTGAGTTGCCTAGCAGTACACAAATGTTTGATCTTATTACTGTGTATTTATTATATTAATTAAAATATCGGTATCAGTATCGGAAACTAAAAAAATAGAGTATCAGTATCACCCTTTTCTGGTATCGGCACATCTCTAATAAATACACAATAATAAGATAGAACATTTGTGTGCTGCTAGGCAACTCGGGATTGCAGTCCCTGTAAAACCAATACTTAGTCATTTATTTCATATTTGGTTGTGCCCAAGTTATTTGGCCAAGTATATTTATTTTATAAATTAAAATAGTATCTTTAAGGAATAATAAATGCAAATATAATATTAATAACTTTTTGCATGCTTGTACATTCAAAAAATATTCAATTTCCATTTTCCAGTAAGTATTAACAAAGTTTAGCTACTAGCTTTTATGTTTTAACATGATTACAATGCAAAAAGATTCTTTAATTAGCTACAGTATAAACAATAAAAATAATGAAAGAAACCTCAATTAATCAGCTGAAAATAAAAATAAAAAACCGCTATTATTCAAACATGACATAATAATAATATACTCCATTAAGATAAAGATAGACATCGTTCAGTACTCAAATTCAAAAATTCTCAATTATGATGCAAAAACATTAAAGCTTTCACTAGTATCTGCCTGCGAAAGCCTGTTTCCTTTTTGGGGTGTTTACATTTCTCCCAACACTTAATACAACTCGCTTCTCTAATGTTGCAAATGAGAATATTGCTGCAGGCAAACTGATAATAATGGAACCTCTGCCATTTATCATGCCACCAACATGAATGGATTTCTCTCTGTTATGGCAGCACTCCTCCCAAATGGGTTTTTTTTTTCCTCGTTAGAAGCCCTTCAAAAACCCCCCTTTTTTCCCTCCTTCCCCACAAAAAAAGGTTTGAAATTGAATTACTTTGCTGCTTTGATGACTGTCTTCTTCAGTTTTATCGATGAGTTCCTTGGTGTGATTCCTTTGAAGGTGAATGAAATGTCAATGCACAATTTCGGCATGAACTTATCAATAGTCTAACATATCCAAATCCTCTTTCAGTCTTAAGTAGATCTATTTTCCTGCAAAGCCCACTCATCGCACCAACTCAGTGCTGTGCCTAAGGGGTTGCTGATAAGGCGGCTTCACATTCTGTGAATCTTTTTTTTTGTCATGAGAGCAAGCTCTTGGTTATGCTATTTTAATGCATTCTAGAAGAGGTTCCCCCGTCGGAGATGCCATTCTGTGGGGTTTCAACTAGCCTAAGGAATTCCTTATAGAACCTTTTATATATTGAACTAGATTTATTATTGAATCTAAACGTTTCTCATATTCTTCACCAAACAAGTAAGAAGTAATCGGTCAAGTATCAAGCCCATATTAACAAATAAGATGAGTTAACCATATTAAGATCAACTACACATAAAAAATCATATATACTATATATATATATATATATAATATATATTATATATATATATATATATATTATATATATACTTATATATATATATATATATATATATATATTATATATAATAAATATATATTATAATATATATATTATATATATATTATAGAACTAATATATAAGAATTTATAAGTTAATGTATATATATATTATAATATTATTTTATTTATATATATATATATATACTATATATATATATATATATAATATATATATATATATATATATATATAGATATAGATATTATATAATTATTTTTTATATATGAAATAGATTATTATATACTTATTATTATATATATATATATATATATATAATATATATATATATTATATATATATATATATATATATATATATTAATATATATATATATATATATATATATATATTCAGGGAAATTTTGAGGAACAGCAAGCAATGATTGGACAACTGAGAGAGATACTGAGAAATAAAGAGGCAAGCAAAATGCAAGAGAAAGAAATAGAGGTAAGATACATTATATTTGGACATAGACTTGTCTAAGATTTAATTAAAATAATGGTAGGCTATTCATTTTATTTATATTTTATAGCTTGTATTTGTTAAGACAGTGATGTAAATATATAATAAATTATTATTATTTTTATTATTATTATTATTATTATTATTATTATTATTATTATTATTATTATTATTATTATTATTATTATTATTATTATTATTATTATTATTATTGTAATTAAAACGTCTGGTATCTTGTATCGTTTAATAACAACAACTTAATATTAAATAATAGATTACACATAATAATTAGAATCAATAATAATATAATAAAAAAGAAAAACTTTCAATATTTGACATAAATCTCTTCACTTACACGCCCCCATGATTGCAAAATCATCTCTAACGATCCTCCTTAAATCCTTAACATGTCTTGTATTACCGTCAACCTCTACCATCCAATTTGAATAAATTCCTGTCACTTCACCCTCATTCCACCTGGAAGTACACAAACTATTCAATGACTTCACCCACACTTTGTCTCCCAACTTAAAACGAGATGAAACCTCAATGTTTTTGCAAATTTTTTTGTTAGGACTTCTCCATTTATATTTAAATACCCCCCTTTGTGGTATCGTACTCTCAACTATTCCAGCTTTCGGTGTTGTTATACCAAAATATCACCTCCTCTGGTTTCATCCCACTTTCCGATATTCTCTTAATCGTTTGATGGTTCCTCTCCACTATTCCATTCCCACTAGCCCTATTAGCAGCTCTAAAAATCCTCTTAACGCTCCATCTCTTGCAGAATCTATCAAATTCCATTTAACGGAACACTCTACCATTATCGATTAATAATTCTAAAACATGACCTCTTTCACAGAAGATTTCCTCTAACTTTTGAATAATTTCTCGCTGTTTCATTCTTCAAAGATTTCCAGATCGCGTATGTACTAGGCCCACAATCGACAAATGATAAAAATATTTTACCCTTGTAATGTGTTACATCAATCACAGCCCTTATCCAACAATTTTTAACACCTAAATCCCCCGTCTCAGTCTTTATTGGTGGCGGATCAATAGATTGACATGTTTCACAACTTTTTATTCATTCTTCTACTACAATTTTTCAATACCCTCTTTACTAAGTACCAGGTCCTATTCACTCCCAGATGATGTCGTACATGAATGTCTCATCACTTATTCTCTTTGTTGATTCCTCATCCACGAATACCCCACCCGCCACAATCAAAGAATGTGCCTTATCCTCTTCTTTTTCTTCAACATCTAATAAATTCCTCCAGCATCGTCTCACCCTAGTCAAACAGTCTGCTTTGATTGACTCCTCACTGCAATAGACAAATTGTAGTCTTCGATCAGCTTGGACAAAGTCCACAATCTTCTTTTAATCAACATTTCCGCCGTGCCTTTGGTTCACACTTTTTTTTTTCCTTATTAATTATCGACCTAACCCACCTCACCACAGTCATAGAATCCGTTCTTATCTCTAAGTCTTCTATCTTCCATTTGATTGCCAAATTTACTCCTCTCAATACAGCCTCCAATTTCGCAACATTTATGTGACCTATGTCTTCTTTTTTTACGGATCCATGAAGCATCTTCAACAATGTTCCCACCAATTTCTAGTCCTACTCCCATAGCGATACTGCTTGCATCACACCAAACTACTCCTTTCTTCTCTAATGGGACCCTCCATTTACCGATTACCGGATCGTTCTCTTTCACATTTTCTATCACATCCTTCAATACACTTACAACTTTGTCCCCTGCATTATCTTCCCAATTTGTTCCTTCAGCTCTACACTTTATATAACTTGCTGTCACCTGCAACCATCCACCAATAGGGTGGTATCCCACTAATTTGCCACACATTGAAAACACCTCTCTCCGTTAAACCGCCATCTTTGATGACTGGTACCTCACTCCCTCTCCCGAATTCAAGTTCGCCATTACTTCTTTCTATTTTTAATCCTAATACTTTGTTATTTACTAAATCCTCAGCTGGTTTTGTAATTAATCCAAAATTCCTTAAGTGACTTATCACCTCAACGGCTCTTGCAACGTTTTCATCTACCATTATATCATCTATGCAATGACTCGTAGCCTTTCCTATTCTCTTGTCCGCTGATAGCACCTCTCTCAAGATTCTCATCATGATTCTCCGTGCACAATTAATGCCAAATCCTAATCTCGTCAAGTAAAACCTTTTTCCTCTGAACACCACCACCTGATGCTTCCAATAACCCCTTTTAACTCTCAGTTGCAGATAGGCTGGGTTTAGATCAACCAGCTTTAACCTTCCGTCTTTCCTCCTCTACTCCCTCAACGTATCATCACAAGTTACGATTTCATCCCCCGTGTGACATTCTATGAATTTGTTCAATCTTCTAAAATCCAACACAGGCCTTACCTTTCCCTTTGATGCCTGGTTAATCGCAATTAACGGAACTACTCCTCTTCCTGAACCGTTGTCCTTCCCTGCCTCTATTAAGATCCTTTCCTCTATCCAATTTTCAATTTCTTTTTCAAATCTTTCTTTTGTCTCTTCTTTCATAGTGGTTTCGTAACATCTGATCGAAGACTTCAATTTCGGTTCCTCTCCCTTCCACCTCCATTCAACTTTGCCAATTTTTCCCGTCAAATCTCGCTCTGAAATCTTTATCTGCAATTAATATTTCCTTGTTACTCTGATTATATATTCCCTTTTTTCAAAATTTTCTATCTTGACGCCGATTACATTCCCTCTTTCTTCTTTCTCAAATCCTAAAATAACACGATCCTTCGTTATATCTACTCCAAGGCTGTTTATCATATCCATTCCCAAAATCATATCTATTCCGTCGATCAACCTGTCAACAACTATAGCTTCCACTCCCAATCTTTTTCCTTTAATGCTAACGTCTAAATGAGATCTACCCTCACATTTCATTCTTCTTCCATCGAATGCAGTTAATTCACTATTTCCATAAATCGTCTTACAGAATCTCCTCAACACTACTGAAATAGAACACCCTGTGTCAACTAACGCTCTCCGACTTGTGTTATTTATCGTGATATTCATTATTCTCAAATCACCAGGGCCTCTTTTCATCACTCCAACGAAGCTGGTCCCTGATTTCCAGCTCCGCCTTCCTCGTTTCCCGAACAGCACTGAGATGCATAATGTCCCTCTTTTCCACACAACCAACACTTGACTTGATTTCTCTTAATTTTATTCCTACAATCTCTTCTAAGGTGTGGTCTCCCACACTGAAAACATTTCTTCTCCACAAGACCGCTTCCTTGTCTTTTGAAACATTCGTTAGTCACAACCGCCACGCACGGGTCTGTTTTTACTGCCAACAAAGATCTGGTCTTTGCTATTAATCTTTCCAAACTTATTCGTTCAATTTCCTCCATGGCTCGAAGCTCTCTACTCACCGACGCTGGTAATCCAATTACAAATGCCCGTTTCAATACCATCTCTCCTTCCAATTTCGCCATCGCAGCCACCTTCGTAACTCTGTGATAAAGACGTCAACACTTTCTCCAGCCCATTTTTTCTTACGAAATTCCTCGTATGCGGCAAAACTGTCTACACCGAACGCCCCCTCAATCTATCCTTAATTTTCACTGCGCATTTCTGCTCTTCATTCATGTGTAGGAACACAACCAGAGCATCTCCCTCCAGGAATAACGGGATAAATGCAGCCTCGTCCTTAATCTTCTTCAATCTTGCTACCATCGTGACTTTCGTTAGCCACATCTCAACGTTCTCTTCGCCGTTGTACGTCTTCAAAATCTCTCCCAGCTTTATCCCTTCTGAATTCGCCATTATTCTTCTTAATCAAATATGCCCGGATAGCTTGTAGTTAAAACGTTTGGTATCTTGTAGGTATCGTTTAATAACAACAACTTAATATTAAATAATAGATTACACATAATAATTAGAATCAATAATAATATAATAAAAAGAAAGACTTTCAATATTCGACATAAGTCTCTTCACTTTCAGTTTTTATTATTATTATTACAATTATTATTATTATTATTATTATTATTATTATTATTATTATTATTATTATTATTATTATTATTATTATTATTATTATTATTATTATTATTTATTGACATAAACTTTTATTAGGATTATGCAACACGACTAGCAAAAATGAAGCCAAGGTTGACACGAAGAAGAGGCAGAGAAAGGATTAAAGACAAAGATAAGTCTTGTCAACAGGATGTTCAGGGTTTGCCAGAGAGGAAACCTGTTTCTCAGGAAAGATCCAAAGGAAACTTTCAAGAACCTTTAAAGGATCAAGTTAGTGTTGAAGGAGGAGGAGACTCTCTCAAAGTTGAGCCAAAGGAAAAAAAATGTAAAGATGAGCCTGAGGATTTAGCGCAACCTTCTGCATCTCAGCAGGAAAGTAATACAAGGTCAAGAATATTACTTCTTCGTAAACAGTTGGAAGAAAATAGAATGAAATTTGAAAGACAACAAAGAGAAAATTTAGATAAGCGAGCTGCAATGGATGATATGAAAGAAAGAATTGAAAAGTTAAGGATGGAAGTAGAAGAACGAGATACAGTAATTCAGTCTCTTCAAGAGGTAGATTCTTTACAGCGAGTTGATCCAAATATTCAACATCTATATCAACAAATATTGCATAAAGATAATACCATTTTAGAACTCACAGACAAAGTAAACCACCTAGAAGGAGTTATTCATGATCAATTTGAACAAATAAATGAAAAAAATCAGGTAATTAGCGCTCGTACAGAGGCTGTTACACTAATAACAAAAGATAAAGATGAGAAATTAATGAAGACTATACAGGAATTGGAAGATGTTAAAACTTCTCTAAAAAGTTTGCGAGAAAGCCAAAATCATAAAGAAAAGCAATGGAAAGAGAAAGAAGCTTCATATGAAGATAATGTTGCTTTAAATGTTAAGAAAATATCTGTGATGGAAGATAATTATCAGAAAATAGAAAGCATTCGTTTTGAATTAAGTGCAAGAAATGCTGAACTTCAAGAAAAACTTGTTTTTATGCAATGTGACACCAAAAAATTGAGGAAACAGTTGCGGGAACATGAAATTACATTTGAAGAACGATCCCAAGAGTTAGAAGAAATTAAAAAAAAATTGGTTCGTGCTGAAGCATTTGGTCAAAAAAAATTGAAAGCTCTTGAGAAACAGATAAAGTCTTTGTCCACAAGCGAATCAAATTACGGAGAAGAAATTCTCGAACTTCAGAATAAATTAGCAGAATTAGAAGAAGAAAAAGGGAATCTACAACTTAAACTTGTAGACTTTGATGATATCAAATTGCAGAATGAAAGGTTAAAAGAGTTTATGGTTGAGGGTGAAAATAAAATTGAGACCTTGAATTCTGAAATATTATCACAGATAAGCACTATTACTCAACATGAAAAAAAGAAAATTGCATTGATTGAAGAACTCAACGTGAAGGACCTTAAAATTAACAACTTGGAAGAAACTATTTCAAGACAGACGTTAGAATTAGATGATGTTAAGCAAAACAAAATTACACAAGAGCTACGTCTTTGTGAAATTGAGGAGGAAAGAGATTTAGCACAAAAAGAAAAGAAAGATCTTGAAAACGAATTTGCTAAAGAAAGAGAGTTTCAGAGCTCTAAAGTTATTGTTACCAATTTTGAGGATGAATTTAAGAAATGTGTAGCTCAGTTAGAAGAGAAGGAATTCTCCTTATTAAAACTTGAGGAATTTATAAGAGATAAAGATTTAATAACGAAACGTATAGAAGAAGAACGGGAAGAAAAACAAAATGAAAATCAGTGCCTTATTAGTTTGCTCGCAGAAAAGGAAAACCTGATTTCTTCACAGTCTATAAAATTAGAGAATCATGATTCACTTGTTAAAAACCTTCGTGAAGAAATATTTTTCAAGGATAATGATATTAAGAATTTACATATTCAGTGTGAATCTTTTCAGCAAGAAATAGACTCACTAATTAATAAGTTAAATGAATCAGACCTAGTGGTAAAGGAGTTGCATACTAAATTAGATAGATATAAAGAAGAGATTGAAGCAAATAAAAATTCTATTTCATTGTTAACAGTTTCGGAACAAAGTGTAAGATCTAGTTTAAAAGAAAAAGAAACTATGCTGCTTTCTGTAGAAGGGGAACTATCAACTATGAGAGAGGAACTTAATAGAAAAGAAGAATCTCTTTCTAGCTGTCTTAATAAAATAGATCATATGGATTCAGTGCTTCAATCGAGAGAGAAAGAAATTTTGAATTTAGAATCTGAGATAGCAGATAAATTAAAGGAAATTTCTCAGCAAGAAACAAAGTGCAGAAAATATGAAGAGGAACTTGAGTCCTTAAATCGTCTTTATCATGAAACTGAAGCGAAATTAACGTCAGAATGTGATGCAATCTCTTGCCTCCTTACCGATAAAGAAAATCAAGTGAAAACTTTAAACGAACACATTGAAATTAAAAAGGTGGAACTTAAAAATAGCGAAAAAATGTGTTCAAATTTTGAGCAAGAAATTTGTGAAAAGAACAAACTGTTTGATTCTATACTGGAAGAAAAAAATATGTTATTACAAGAAATCTCTCAACTCAGGCAAAGCCTAAATGAATTAGAATATAATTCTAGCTATAAAAATAATGATATTACTAATCTTCAGAAGAGTCTCGAAGAAAAATGTTTTGCTCTTGAAGATTTGAAAGAAAAATTAAATAAAAATCTTGAAGTTCTAAATTCGAAAGAGGAAAAGTTATCCTCAATTGAAGCTCAGAACAAGTGTTTAGAAAACGAATTGCATAATCTTAGAAGTTTAAATGAGGCAGTAGAATACCAATTACAACAAATTAATGATAATTTGTTAAATAAAGAAAATGAATGCTCTTTTCTATCAGAAAATTTAATAAAAAAAGATTCAGAGATTAACGAGTTAAGAGAATCTTTGGATACAGTTTCTGTAAAAGGAATGGAAATAACAGAATATCTAAGCCAGGTACAGAGCCTTGAAAATTCAGTTTTAGAGAAAGACTCTAAACTTAAAGAGCTTGAAAAAGAACTTGAAGGCTGTAGAAATAGTATTTCTCAAATGAGTGAAAATATGATTTATCTTCAAACAGAGTCCAAAGATTATAAAAGTCAAGTTGAAAAGTTATCTGTTAAGTTAGAACAAACAGTTCAAGAACTGTCACATCAGTTGCATATTAAAGAACAAGAATCTCTATATTTTCAGGAGGAAATTGAAAATAAAAACGCGTTGATAATTACTTTGCAATCTGAAGATGGGTCTTCATATAAGGAATTCTCCAAAATTGATATTTCTGAGTTACAACATGAACTGGCCAATAAGACAGCTGAGATAAAATGTCTTAAAGAAATTAATGAAGCTGAATTGCAGGATATTAGGATGCAAAATATAAAACTTACAGAGGATTTGAGATCAACTTCTAATTTGTTAAGTGTAAAGGACAGTGAATTTTCAGACTTGAAAAAAAAACTTTTCGATGAACCAGATATGTAAAAGAGTTTCTTCATCTTAAAGGAATTTGAGAAGTTGAAAAGCAAGATGTTACGGAACTAGAGATTACAAATCAGATTTGGAAAAATATATAATTGCACTAATGAAGGAAAAGCTTTTTTTGGTAATAAGTTTACATCCTCATGAATGGAAAATTCTGGACCTTTAGTATCCATTGAGGAAAGTTGGTTAATCTATTCCTATTGAAAAGTGAACATTCCTGTAAAAGCAGGTGAAGGATTGTGGAATGTAAATATAAAAGAAAAATAAAATTCTTATGAAACAATTGGTAATAAGCTCACTTAACGCTATCATTTAGGGTTGGAAACGAGCCTTGCACCTGAACTATTATATGAATCAGTGCAAGTGTTCCAAAGAAGTGTTCTGTGATGTATGGGGTATTGTTGATCCTTGGAGAACCGAGCATATCAGTATTCATAGGTAAGTTGATTCTATGCAAGACATCATTGATGGAAGAAGGTGGACAAAGCTTTTACACGGTTCTCAATGAACATGGCTGAAAAATAGTTTAGAGGATGGTAAAGTGCTGCAATGATGGAAAAAAGAGATTGTTCATACATCAATGAATACGTTTAGAAGCTGAACTTTTCCCATAATAGATAAAAAATTTTAAAATTGAGAATAAAATATTTTAGAATTTTAAAAAAGCATATTACTGGAATTTGGAACAGTATAAACATCAGACACTTATTTATCATGGTATGAAAGTTCTCCAAAGTACCGTACAAACCAAAATCAAAAATTCATAAAGGTACAGTCATTTGAAGCTCTGTATTCAGAGAAGAGTGGCAATCCTGTTGGTTTCCAAAACATGTCAGTGAAACTTGAAACGTACTGCTGAGTTTGGAATAGCTGAGCAGAAATAAAGGGAACAACAAAGAAATGGTAGAATGAGCAATCACCATCATCACTTGGACTCAAAATCTCTGTAGTGATGGAAGTTCACACTCCACTGTACGATTGAGTAACTTCATGAATAAAGATGGAAATGCATTATGCTCTTGACCTGAGGAACAAAAACAATCAAGATCCTTCTATTCAAGGATATCTTTCTATGTTATGATAGTATCTGATGGTTGAAGAAAAATCTGGGTCGCGTGGATCAGAACATATTATATTCATTTCAGGCTTCAATTATTTCGTGTCAGTTTGCTGAAGAATCATATAGCTTCACTAAATATAAGAAATAGACATATTAAGAGCACTTTATTTTGCAAAGTGATGAAAATAAAATTAAGAGTTAGACAAAAAGTGTGAAAATAGAAGAAAGTTTAATCTAATCTTGAATTTGGAAAACACACCTCGAATGGAATTGAATTTAAATCTGCAGTCACAGCTTGAAAGATGCAAATCGAAGAAATTTTATGAGGTAAAGAGATTCGTGAATACTCAGGTCAGTGAGCTGTCAAGGAAATTACTATCAAACTCTTCACATTCTAGGTGGGTGTGTGGCGGTATATATATATTGACATTTAATTTATTATATATAATGATATATATATATTATTGTATTATTATTATTATTATATTATATATAGTAGGTTATGTTTATTTTTTTATGTTTTTATATTTATTTATATGTTATATTATATTTTTTGTGATGGTGTAGAGCAGATTTATATTTTATATTTTATTATATTGTTTTATTTATTAATATTAGTATACCCATATATGATATATTATATTAGTGTATATAATATATAATATATATATATATTATAAATATATATATATATATATATATATATATATATATATATATATTATAATATATTATATATTATATATATATATATATACAATTATCTGCTACATATATATGTAAAAACATAAGTTTGTTCTTTTATGTGTCATGGACTTGTCATAAAACGATTTTACTTACAGAAGGGGTGGTAAAGGTATAGGGTAGTTTTCATTATAAGGAACTGGGGCTCTGGATGAGAGAATATCTGGGTATGTAAGAGCCTGCCTTCCTTTACCTTTTCCATATTTTTGTAATATCCACCATGCAGAAGTAGCATATATATATATATATATATATATATAATATATATATATATATATTTTCTCTGTAGATATATATCTTTTTATTTTATAATTTATAAATATATACTATAATATATATATATATATATATATATATATATATATATATATATATATGATATTGTCTATGCCATATAGTTATATATAAAAGATATTTGAGGAACAGCGGATCTGAAATTTTCTCTGAAGATGATGATAGAGAAGAGCTGGGAGTGGGATAAGGAAATGTATATGACTTTTGTGGATTTAGAGAAGGCATTTGACAGTGCACCTAGGGTAAAACTTTGGGAGACACTCGAGGATCGCTACTATCAGATAGAACCTAAGTTGATTAGAGTGATAAGGGGACTTTACAACAGTAAGTGAAAGTGCCGTTAGGACAGCGTATGGGATAGGACAGTGGTTTGGAGTAAAGACAGGTGTCAGACAGGGAGGAGTGTTGTCACCGTTGTTGTTCATCCTGTATCTGAACAAGTGTATGCGGCAGAGACTTGGGGTGGAGAGGAGGAGGAGATTGTTGTAATGGCGTATATGCGGACGATATTGCTCTAGTTGAAAGAGACAGACAGGGAGACGTTACAGAGAGTACTGATCAGATGGGAGGAGGTGCTTGCGCGGAGGGGATTGAAAATGAATATGAGAAAGACTGAAATGATGAAGATAGCTAGGAAGGAGAGAACTTAAACATAAAGATCGGTGGGGAAAGAATAAAAGATGCGAGAACTAAAGTATTTTTTGGGAGTTTACGGTAAACCAGCTGTGAATGATGGAGGGTGAAATAGAAAGAAGAATAAGGACTACAATAGAGGAGTAGGTAAGTTGTTATCCTTGCTGAAGAAACAGACCATGTGACGCGACAGGTTAAACAACGCTGATTTATACCACTATTCTGAGACCGGTTCTTTTGTTTGGTCCGGAGTCGGCACTTACAACTAGAAACAAGGAGTATAAAGATCGTGGCGGCGGGAGATGAGGTGTTGATGTTGATGGTGGGGGTTGACCAGAAGGGAAAGAAGAAGGAATACTGAGATAAGAGAGGAGTTGGGGGTCGAGGCGGTGGAGGATCTGATCGAGAAACAAAAACTGAGATGGTATGGACACATAAGAAGGATGGATGAAGAGAGATACCCAGCTAGATTTTATGCATGGCAGCCTGCAGGTGGAAGACCGACGGGAACGACCAAGGATGCCCGGTACGGCTGGAGTTGGCGGCGGCGTGGCGAGGCGAGGTCGGATGCTGGATCAGGTGGAGGAACATCGACTGTACGAAAGAGGGTCCTGTGGAGAAACATTGCAAACGATTGCAAACGACAGGGGATGACCCTACACGAAGGCGCTTGGTGAGGTGGTGAGAATATATATGATATAATATATATATATATATATATATATATA
>JABUQX010040157.1:45000-54828 GCA_015478945.1 Trachelipus rathkii
ACAGACCTCTCAGCAAGGCAGAAAAATTGATGTTTCCAGGCACAACCTTCCTATATTTGAATTTCAAATACTAGTGCAAAAAGTATAGTAATCCATTGTAAAAATCTCTTTCATTAAGGGCGGAGGTTGGGGAAAGAAGTTGGTAGGATGCATTGAGTTGGGTCCGCGTCGCAACCCTGGTACACAATTATATCATAGAACTTGTTCGCTAAACTCGAAATATATATATATATAATATACGGATATTATATATTATAATATAATATATATAAATATATATATATATAACTATCTACGTTATATATATATATATATATATATATAATATATATATATATATATATATATATATATATATATATATATATATATATATAATAATATATTTCTTTCTTTTCTTTCTTTCTTTCTTCACCTTCCTCTTTGCCCCAAGATTGGGGTAAGGTGCTGTACAAGCATCGGAAAAGAAAAGCAGTAGGAGAAAATAACAAACGTCGAAAAGAAAGCCCAGCCCCTACCGCCCCCGTCGTGTAACATTAACTTAGTGGAGTAGCTCGTCACAGACAAGAAATCCACGCCTAGAGCAACATGGGACCGTTGCGACGGAAACCTCTACTAATGGTAATCCGTCAATTAAGGGTTTCATCCCCTGGCCCAGGTGGGCCACAACCATGCCCCATACAAACACCCCCGCCATTCTCTTCCTATCATGCACCCTTATCTCCGCCCTGGCAAACTCACATTTCTCTCCTTCCAGACATTCGTTTATTGACTCAATCCACTTTCTCTCGGTCCTCCCAGCCGGTCGGTTCCCAACAACTCACCACCATACCATCCGCTTAACCACCGACCTATCACTCATGCCTTTCCACAATGACCAAACATCTCAAACCATACGTTCATTTATTTACTCATTTATCCCCTTTCTTCACACCACACACTCTAATACGTTCAATACCTCTTCTTTATCAATTCTCTCTCACACCTTAGCATACACCCCATAAGAATTGTCATCTGAACACATTGAACTTAGATCTATACTTCCTTATTCCAGACATAGTCTCCTGACCATAGTCTCACTACCATACAACAACATACCCTCATGTAAGAGCCCTAGCACACTCAAGACTTAGTCCCTTTGCATTCAACCAAACGATTTAATTGCACCAGCCACCTTCCTGATTCAACAACTTTCCTACTACATCTCTGCATCGTCCGTTCCCTTCTCATCCACATATACCCTCAGCTGCTCACATCCAACATAACTTCAAACTGAGGACTGTCCTCACTCACACCATAACCTTACACTTATCCACGTTTATTTTCAAGCCCCTCTTTTACACACCCTGCCAATCTCTCTACACATCCTCTCAAACTCTCTTCAGATTCGCCAACAAAGAACCAAATCATCCGCTTAATAATAGGTAGGGCACCCCTCCACTCATCTCCATTCATCCGCATTCTAACACCATTTCCTGCATCCCCACCTCGAATTCTTTCATAACCCCCATCCATATACAAATGAATAACCAAAGGAGACATAACACAACCCTGTCTTACTCCGGCTATTAATCCTAACCAATCACCATTGAAAACCAATTTATTCTTACACACGCTTCACTATCTTTTCATACATACTTTTTGATTCCCATTCAGAAACTACCACCAACACCAATATATCACTAACACCTGCCATAACGCTTCGCCTATTAACTCTTCATACGCCTGTTGCAAATGCCATAAAACCTAAATACAATTTATTCTTCTTCTCCCTCATTTTCTCGATCATTTGTTTCAATGTAAAGATTTGATCCACACATCCTCTACCACTCCTAAACGCACCTTGTTCTTCACCAATCAGTCCTTCAGTCCACTCGATGCACTCTTCGACCAAAATACAGCATATACCTTCCCTACAACACTCAATAACTTATTCCCCTATAATTTCTACAGTTCCCCTTTTCTCCTTACCCTTATATAAGGGTATATTACGGTCTCCTCCAATCCCTTGGAACTAACCCTCCATAAACGCTTTATTAGCTTACTGTCCAAATCCAATCAATCACCATCTCGCCTCCGTTCTTGATCAATTTCAACCAGTAATTTCATCTATACTGCAGATTTACCATTCTTCACTTTTTCACTCTACCCATTACCTCCTCCTTACTATAACCCCCACCCCCAAAATACCTATTCCTTCTTGCACCATCAAACCCACACACATTCACTATCACCTCTTCATTAATGTTAATATTAGTGCAGATTCTCGAAGTGTTCCTTTCCACATCTCTCTCCACACCTACTTCATCAGTTACAAAAAGCACCATCCCCTATTCATTATTCTAGCAGATTCCCCTTATTGCTCATTCTTAAACCTTTCCTCGCTTCCCTTCCAGAAGAGCTTCCATTCCCTTGTAAAGTTCCGCCATTCATCCCTCCCTTCCAAACTGCATTTACCTTTGTTTTTCTCCTACGTAACACCTTTTAGTATTTATTTTTTCTCCTTATATAATTCCAAGCCATCTTTCTTTTTTGAGTCTTCAATCATTTGCCTTTAGTAATTTCATCCACGCTTCTTTTTTTACCTTTAACACGGCTTTCATCACCTCTTCATCCACCACTCACTGTTAAATTCTTAACTTCCGTACTTTAGCACACATCCACATACTTCCTTTTGCACTACTAACAATTGCTTTCCTTCATTTGCCCCAGATTTTGTTAGTATCAAACCTTGTTTCACATTCAACCAGTTTTAACTAGCCGAGCGCTCTTACATACTTATCCTTATTATAATTGCTCCTTCTTCTCACCCTTAATTTTACCTACTTCCTTCGTATCACCTTCCTCTCCATCCAAAGCCCCCCACTAACTAATTTTACATAGAACAACATAATGATTCCGATTAATCCTTCCTACCCCTACACTGAATTTAAAACGATCCAACACCATACTTCAACATCTCCTTCTTCACCAACACTAAATCAAATCAGACTTTTCACTTCGATACCATGCTACCTACACAACTCTAGTATACTTATGGTATATTCTTGTGTTTAAAGAAAGTATTTACTTAACACACATACCTCTCTCCTCACAGAAATCAAATCACCTTCCTACCATTCTCATTTTCTCCACCCACCCCCATCCCAAAACCACCTGTTATACCATCCCATTTTTTAATCACTATCCAAGCGCATTCAGGTCCCACAAATTATCATCTGAAGCTCCCTACTCACCCATCCAGCACATCATTCAGATTATCCCAAAAAAATCGTCCTCTCTTCAACGTTTCCCTCAGATGGACGCATACGTCATAACCACACATACCTTGACTTTTCAAACTTAAATTTAACCATTAGAATTCTAGGACTTACACACACAAAAGTCTACCATAGCTTCATACCAAAGGTCACTCATCAAAATTGCAACTCCTTCTCTTGCTCTCTTCTTTCTCTTCCACACCAGCACGCACACATTTCCCACCCACCACTCAATTTCACCTTTTCCCTTTCATCTTTGTTTCAGTCCAGCGCGAGCCAAATCAAATTTGCCCTTTCTAATACTCCATCACCTCTCTCCTCTTCTCCCAACATTTATTCCTCTGACATTCCTTGTACCATACGATTAATACAGTTTCGCCGAAAGGATAGAAGGTCGTTTACGGCGATCACGACCTTCTCCGAGGCCTGCAGTAGCATTCCTGGCAAGAAATGGATGGTAGTAGGCAGCCAACCCAACTATCACCGTCCCTTAGTCGGCTCTCTTTAAATATATATATACCGCATATATATATATATATATATATCATATATATATATATATATATATATATAATATATATATATATCATATATATAACTATATATATATATAGTATATATATTATATATATATATATATATATATATATATATTATCTTTCCTTTATCTTTCTTTATCTTCCTTTATTTCCCAAGAAGGGAGTAAAGTGCGTGACGAGCATCGGAAACGAAAAGCAGTAGAAGAGCATGACATAAAGTCGAAAGAGAAAGCCCAGCTTACCGCCCCCTCTAACCATTTATTAGCGAGAACTCATCGCAGTCAGAAATAATTCCACCCTAAAGCTTCATGGCACTTCATGGGACCCTCACTATGGTAGATCGTCAGTGTAAGGGATTCATCCCTTGGCCAGGTGGGCCCAAACCCATACCCCTTCACAAATCCCCGCCATTCAATCCTGTTATACACCTTTCTTCTCGCCTCTACCAAACTCACATTTCTCTCCCTCCAAGACATTCACGTTCACCGAGTCAATCCACTTTCTCTTCGGTCTCCCAGCCGGTAAGGTTCCAACCACACATCGCCAAAACTATACTTCGCTTAAACCAACTGACTATATTTCATAGCCTTTCCACATGACCAAACCATCCTCAACATACTTCATTTATTCTCTCATTTACCCCTTTCTCCACACCAACACATCTCTCTAATACGTTCATTCCTCATTTTATTAATTCTTCTCACACCCTGCGCTGCCCTAAGATTTTCCACCTGTAACACATTGAAACTTTCATCTATCTTCTTATTCCAGACATAGTCCTCACTACATACAATAACACAGGTACAACATACCCTATGTAAGGACCTAGCGCACTCAAAGCTTAGTCCTTTTACATTCTACCAACGATTTAATTGCAACCAGCCACCTTCCTGCCATTCACAACTTTCCTACTACACTCTGCATCATCCGTTTCCTTCTCATCCAACATATCCTAAATATTTAAACTCAGACTACTTGTTCCAGCTTGCTCACCATCTAACATAACTTCACAACTAGGACTGTCCTCACTAAATCCATACCTTACTCTTATCTTACGTTTACTTCCAAACCCCGCCTTTTACACACCCTGCCAAATCCTCTACCAATCCTCTCAACTCTCTTCAGATTCGCCACACAGAACCAAATCATCCGCATATAATAGGTAGCGGTGCACCCTCCACTCATCCCATTCTCCATCTAACATTAACACCATTCCTGCCAACTGCCCACCTCGAATTCTTTTCACAACACTCCATTCCATTATAACACAATTGGATACCAAGGAGACATAAACAACAACCCCTGTCTCACTTCCGACTATTACAATCCTAAAACCAACTCAACCATTGACACCAATTTTACTTCTTAACACACGCTTCACTATCGTCAAACATACTTTTGATTCGATTCAGAAGCCTACCACCTGCACCATATATCACTAATACTGCCATAAGCTTTTCCTATTAACTCTATCATATACGCCTGTTTAAAATCCATAAAACCTAAATATAAAATTTATTCTTCTTCTCCCTCATTTTCTCAACATATTTGTTTTCAATGTAAAGATTGATCCAACACATCCTCTACCACTTCCTAAACGCAACCTTGTTCTTCACCAATCAGTCGCTCAGTCACTCACGCACTCTTTCGACCAAAATACCACCATATACCTTCCCTACAACAATCAATAAACTTATTCCCCTATAATTTTTACAGTTCAATTTTATCTCCTTACCCTTATATAAGGGTAACTATTACCGCTCTCCCCAGATCCCTCTCAGAACCTATAACCTCCAATAAACGCTTTATTACACAACCTTCCAAATCCAATCATCACCATCTCGCCTCCGCTCTGATCATTTCACTAGTAATTTCATCTATAAACCTGCAATTTTCCATTCTTCAACCTTTCTCAAAATCTACCCATTTACCGTCCTCCTTACTAATAACCTCATCCCCAAAATACCTATTCCTTCTTGCACCATCTAACCCACACACATTAACTAACACCTCATCATTACTGTTAATATTGTGCAGATTTTCGAAGTGTTCTTTTCCAACACTCCCTCACATCCATTTCATCAGTTACAAAAAGCACCATCCCTATTCATTATTCTAAGAGCAGATTCCCCTTATTCTCATTCTTAACCTTTCGCGCTTCCTTCCAGAAGAAGATTCTAAATTATATTCAAATAATATATATATATGCCATATATAATATATATTATTATAATATATATAATATATATATAGTATATATATATATATATATATATATATATATATATATATATATTATATATATTATATCTATATAATATATTAGTGCACTGGACCCGGATGTTCAAAAATTTTTGACTGTTTTGCCGGATGCGATGCGGATCTTTAATAAAGACGATGAGGATGCGGATGCGAATCTTAAAGTAGATGAGGATGCGGATGCGGATGTTACATGCATTTATTTTGAAATTAAAAATTATATATATTATATAAACCAAATATATTTATAAATATATTTATATTATGTTTCATGTGATTTTATTTATAAACTATATATATTATATCCGTAAAAAAAAAAAATATATATATTATATAATATATAATATATATATATATATATATATATAGTATTATATATATATATATATATATATATATATATAATATAATATATATATATATATATATATATATATTATATATATATATATATATATAATATTTACAGAGGCAAGTCACGGGCTGGGATTTTCAAGGAGGAGGCAGGAAATAAAATACATGAAAACCCCACGCCAAGCCACCAAATCTTTTAGGTGATGCATGACGTGGGGTTTTATAAGTGAGGAAGAATTAAAATACAGTTGGAAACAGAAGATGGCAAGAGTTCCACAGAACAGAAAGGCTGAAAGAAGGAGGCACTACAACGAACGAGTCTGGGATTTTTAATGCCTCACGCACAAAATTCATACGCGAGAGCATGCAACCCCCTTGCACAGAGAAATTTGAAAGTGGGGACAGTTTTTATTAGTCTCTTAGTTTAGACCAACTTATCCATAGAATGGTGGACGGCCGGCCCCCCCCAGAATGTGAGAAACAGTAACTCCAAACAAGGGCGCAATAAGGCCCTTTATATAACTGGAGTAGATGTGCCGGAAGAAAAAAATTCCCAGCAACCTGAACAGGCTCCCAGCTTCCTTGAGGCCACCTTAGCACGTTCTGAATCTGAGGTTTCCAAGAACCAATTTTGTATTATGTCAGACCAAGTTGTTTATGTTTGTCAACAGGTGAGCCGGCTTTGCCGTCCGAAGAAAATAGGAAAGTTAGGAGGTGTTTTTTGAGAGGGAGATGTAAAGAAAGTTAAGTTTTCAAAGAGTTGAATTTCACAAGGTTGTGGCGGCCCCACCGGGAAATCCCATCCAGGTGGGTAAAAATAGAATCGGAAAGCTGAAGACGAGAAGCAACTATAGATGCAAAAGAGGGAGCAGATTGAAAGAAGTGGAAGAAATGGAGAGTTTGAGTCGTCGCTTAAAAAATGGATCACCGCTGCTAACGTGAAGGAAATCGTTGATGAAAAGTAAAAGAATAAAGTTGGGAGATGAAACAGAAACCTTGAGGAACACCACAATTAACGTGAAATGAGGAAAGAAGTCGCTCAATCAACGAGTGCTGATATGGAGCGACCAGAGAAAAAAACATGACAAGAGTTAGCAAGGTGAAGGAGGAAAGCCTGAAGAAGAGAGCTTATAGAATGTTGACGCATGCCATACTCGATCAAATACCCTTCTTAATGTCTAGCGCCACCACACAAGACTCCCCATAGTCCTTAAGGGAAGAAAACCATAAATCAGTTAGATAGGAAAGTATGTCATCAGTTGACCTCGAGTGTCGAAAGACATTCTGATGGAAAAAAAGAACGGAGTGAGACTCCAGATGATCTAAGAATGAGAGTTAAGAAGAGTTTCAAGATTTTAGATGAATACAAGTGAGAGCTATAGGACGGTAGTTTGAGGATCACAGCGGCTGCCCTTTTTCGGATTGACTGGACATATGCGCACTTCCAGCATTGAAGAAATGTACTAGTATTAAGGTATAGAGAGTAGAGTTGAACGAGGACAGGGGCCAAGCTCAGAGCACACTCCCTCAAAACACCGGGGAGGAATGCTATCCGGGCCGACCTAAGCCTTCCTGACGTTCATAGATCTCGGAATCCCATGCACCCGATCATGATATAATCACAGGCAAAGCTATGGGACACCTGAGAGGAGAAGAATAGGAAAGGGATACCGGAACGTGCCTTGAGTAGAATTAAGATGAAAAAAGGAAAAGGTTTCCCCGAAAAAAAAGATTAGCCTTCTAGTAGGAGAGTTAGCTACAGAACCGTCAGAGAGAATAAGTGGAGGAAAGGCAAGATTTACACAAGTTATTAGAGATGTTTTTGGCAGAGGCCAGAAAGATTTATCAGTAGGAGAGCCAAGAAGGTTGTCGCACTTTCTTTTGGTGAAAGAAACGCTTGGCCTGTCGAATAATAGCCCTGCAACGATTCCGAGCAGAAATGGAAAATTAGTAAGAGTGATAGGAGAACGAGTTTTTTCCATGCCCGATACAGCCAATGTCTCTCTCCTGAATGGAGCGAGAATATTCTCCATCGAACCAGGATTTTGTGGAGAAAAATACTTAGTTGAATTTATATACTATATATATATAATATATATATAATATATATATATATATATTTGATATATATATATATATATAATATATATATATATATATATATTTATATATATATACTATATATATATATATATATAAATATATATATATATATAGATTTAGTGATGACATGACATGAATCATTATATATATATATATATATATATTATATACTATATATTATATATATATATATTATATATATATATATATTTATATATATATATATATATATATATATATATATATATATATATATATATATTATATATTATAATATATATATATATATTTACCGATATATATATTTATATATATATATTATATATATATATATATATATATATATATATATAATATATATATATATATATATATAATATATATATATATATGGCTAAACAGAATCGAAAATTCCAAAATTGCAATTATTCCATAAACTCCAATGATAAAGATGCCAAATAAGATGGCACGAAAACCAGGGTTGGGGAATTTTTTGATTTTTTAGTAAAAAATCAATTTTTGATTTTGTTTTAAATCAATTGATTTTTTTTGATTTTTTTGATTTTTCAGATTCGTGACGTCAAATGGAAAATATAATATATATATATATATATATATATATATATATATATATATATATTATATATATATATTACCTATATATATTATATATCGTATATATAAATATATATATATATATTATATAGTATATATATTATATATATATATTATATATATTATATATGATTATATATATATATATATATATATATATATATATATATATATATATATAACTATTATATATATATATAAAGAGACAGGTAAGAAAGACGAACTCCCAATCTAGAGTGTCCCATTCAACCCTTAAAATTAAGATTATTTTTTAATAATAATTAATGTAAATTAATGAATAGTAATTATAATTAAGAACCAACATGGGCCTAACTAGACTGTCCCAGTCAACGCAACAAATAATTAGTAATTAAGAATAATAATTAAAAAGCCGCATTGGCCCCTCTAAGAAATGTCCCAGTCAATCCATTAATAATTAATAAATAAGAATAATAATTCAGAAGCCGCATTGGGCCTTCTTAGAATTGTCCCAGTCAACCCAATAATAATTAATAATTAGACAGAAATATAATTTAAGAAGCTCGCATTAACCCCTCTAGAGTCGTCCCCAGTCAACCCATAATCATATAAGAACTAATACTTAAGAAGCCGCATGGTTTTATTTAGACTGTCCCGTCAACCAATAAACATTAATAATTAAGAAAGCCGCATTGGCCCCTCTAAAATATCCCAGTCAA